>CM062809.1:869488358-869751728 GCA_031772625.1 Pinus tabuliformis | reverse complement strand
TTCAAGTTACCCTAGCGGGGGCTTCAGATATACCCAAGGTACATGAAGTGAAATTTGTGCGTGGTTCAGTCTAATGTGATACTACTCGAAAGGGTACCCAAAGGGGTTATGAGGGAGTCAAACAAGCATGACCCCCTCTTGTAGTTCCTCCATGTTGCCTCCCCAAATCTGTAGGTTTTATGCGCTCAACAACAAATCTCGTGGTTTAAAGATGTTGGAACACGTCTCTAGCCTAAAAAATAAAATTATAAAAAATGGAGTTACAACTAACCCTGGAAAGTGCTTTGTACCGTTTGTTATGCACTTGACCAACGAGAATAATAGAATTCCATAAATTTGAAACAATATTGCCAAAAACACAAAATATCTACAACATGAGAATAATCTACAAAGATATATTATGATTTAGAAGCAGAATACAATGTTCACTTGCCTCTTCGAGGGGGTAACCTTTAATAGAGCAGAGCTCAATGAAAATAAAACTTGATACTAATTCTCCTTGCTATTTAAGACTTTTATAGCTTTATGACATCCAAAACCCTAACTACTAGTGGTCCCTTGCATAACATAGGTTAACCACTTTATTTATTAACTAGGGCCCATTTATAACTAATTTTGGTCCCTTTTCTATAATGTGGGTCAACCACTTACAATTATTATTAATGTGGATAACTCCTTATGAACTTTATTGACTCAAATAACTAACTATGACTTTGACGAGACTTATTACATAAATAAGGGAGTTAGGGTTGAACCCTAACAATTTTTTTGGAAAATTCATACTTGCATTAGAATGCAAGTCGTGATAGGCGTAATTTCAGTGTTGAGCATTTAATATTTTTACATTTTATTTCTCTTGAATTACAACCATATTCTAACACAATGAATGGATTATAATATTGTGGTATTTCCATGTGGAACTCACATATGAATTAATTATTGTAATATGAGTAGAAAGGCGAAATTTACTTTTCAAGAACTATGATATTTTTAGTGTTAATAGTTTTTCACCAGTATGCTTAAAACTAATTGACTTAGAAAATTATCTTGCGACACTAAACAATAAAAAGTATAACTTAGATACAGTGTAAACATGAAATATTTGTGACAAAAACTGGGCAAGTGAAAAAAAATCTAATTTAGTCGACAAATGAAAGCATGATATTTTGTCAAAACTAGAAAAATGAAAAATGTTGAATACTATACAAACTCCTTGGAAAATAAAATAAGCAAAAAACGTTGAATTTTGTAAAATATATTTTTTCTATAACATTTATAAAATATGGATATTTTTTTCATGATTTGTAGAGTCTTTTACTGAGGGTTTTAGTGAGTTTCAATTATTTGGTAAGTGCACTCGAGTCTGACCATTATTTGACTAGTTTAAGATATTTGTGTATTACTCACTAAGACTTTGTTAAGTCGATGGTAATTGTGTTGATTCCATTTTGATATGAATTTATTAGACATTTTTTTGGAAAATTACTCATAATTATGGACTTGGAAATTTCTTTTTTATGAGTTATAGAATTTTTGTATACAAGGTTTGCTCTGTGTTTGGTGATTCTATATAACGATTGCTTTTATGTCCATTGTTCATGACTATTTTAGGCCTACTATTTTTTTTTACATGAGATTTCTCATCATGATGACTTAAATGTAATGTATATGAAGTGCATGGTTGTAGCAGAGGATTTAGAATGAAAAAAAGAATTTCTATATTAATACTTTCATATTCGGTAGGATCTAATTGCTCCAAAAATTTTGTTGATCCTACATTGTATATTTTCATATACGAAACTAATAGTTCTTGGATGATATTTGTGTTGTCATTGTTGTTTTTGCAATATTAATCTAAATGAAATACACATGATAAACTGAATGATGAGGAACACAACTTAAAAGTCACATATATTGAATGATGAGGAAGACAACCTAAAAATAACATAAGGTGAATGATGAGGAGTGTGTATCAAGTTTATTGTGGGAAATGCAAGACACATTACAATTTGAATAATGAGGAACAATGTTAAAATTGCATTCATGTAGAAAAATCCCTTTTGAGTGAGTTTACTACTTTCATCATAGAATTTTTGAGCTGGCTCATGCCACATGATAGCTGGCCTATAAAATTTTAATCCCAACCAAAAGAAAACTAGAATTTAGTTCAAGATAATTTTGTGTGTGAGATTTTGAACCTGGTGAAAAGTTATCAGCCATTTCCAATGTTTCACAGTTGGAAATCAATTGTAAGACATATGGTACCTTAAATTTAGTTCAAATTAATTTCATGTGTGAATTTTGAACCTGATGAAAATTTATGTGGGTAGAGATATTTTTGAATATTTAGAAAAAAAATAAAAAACCCAACTCATTGGTCTTATGGCAGGTGCCAACGTCAGTCATGCGATGATATGGAACCTATAACCGTCGTAGGAAAAGTGTCGATGATATAGCAAATTCGTTGCGAAAGATCAGTTGTCGTTGATCTATCAACGCTAGTTGTTCCATCGTTCTTTGGACTCTTATGCCTTATGGTGTTGGTGGAATGACAATTACGTCAAGTATGTTACTTGTTAACGTGTTTGATAAAAACTTAGAAGGGCCAACTTTCCTAATTTTGTAGTGGCTTCAAGGATACTACCAATTAGCATGTTTGAAGCAAGAAATTGTAAAAAGGAGAAGAGCAATTTTGTAGAGATAGAGGAATTGTATCCCAACATGTTGTTGAATATAGATAAAGGAATCTAAGTTCTATAGCAAGTCCAATTTAACTTGAATTCTTCCACTTGAGTTGTTTATGGAAAAATTAATACTTGATGACTAAGTGTAATTTCCTAGAGTTGAAAGGACGTGACCAAAAAGATTGTTAAAATAAATGTCTAATACTTAGAGAGATGTGCATTTTCTCAAAGAAGTTCAATACTTCAACTCATAAGACTAATGAACAAGGAGAGATATTCCAACTTGACTAGATGACCCAATTATCTTGGTCTAGTCTTTGTCGAATATTTTCTAAAAGAATGATTGGTTGAATGTGTGTAAAATTACAAAATATTTTGTAGTATAGCCCCAAATAATATTAATGTTGATATAAAGTGTTTGGAGCACTTTAAGATATCCAAATTATGGTGGAATTCTTCCTACCAAACTTTTTCTCAAAGATGCAAAGTTCACAATAAGGAGAGGCTACCAAGAGATGGAGAGATACTACCTTCCAAATGTAATCCATAAAGGGTTATTTCAAAGACTCTTTTTGTGTGTTTTTTGCGGGAAACAATCTTCCATGAGTATAGCTTCTTTGAGTTTTCAATTGTCTAGTTGTACAAAATCCGTGTGGCTATAATGTAATAACCTTTCTGAAATGAAATTATTTCCTCCATGTTCCTTTTATTCCTACATGATGTCAATTGACACATGAAATCCTCCAAAGTGCATTGCATCCAAACAAAATTGCAGGGTTAAAGTGAAGTACTTCCACTAGGTGTGGGGTCATAGAGATGATCATATTCCTTGTGAAATATCATAAGAAGAATAATATAATGATCTCCTTGAGAAATTAAATGTTACAACATTTGGAATGTCCAATGATATTATTGTTTCCATGATCACAAAGCCCACAAGCATCAACATGACTTCTTTTTAAATTGATTGGTTCCATGAATTATATATCACATTTTTATTGATTTAATAATTGATTACTAATAATTAAATTTATATGCAAAAAATATGTATTAAATTAACAATTGTGAGGTGTCGAACAATTATACAACTTGAGTGGGCCTAATGGTTAAGAGCATGTGTTTCCTCTTAAGAGGTTACAGGTTCAAAACCAGAGGGGGGTAGAGTATGTATGCCTTTGTAGACTTAGCAGTCAAATAGCTCTGCAGAGGTGGGTACTTGGTCCCACAAACAAGGGGGTCTCATACACCAATGCGGGCCGGAGGTGGGTACCTCGTCCAACAAACAAGAGGGTCTCATACACCAATGTGGTTTCTGGCTTGGTCGTGACCTTAAAATTGGATAATAATAATAATATATTTCCCTTTTAAGATTTGTTGAATTTTTCCATTTTACTTTTATTTTTAAAATTTCCATAATAATAAAGTAAACATATTTTTGTCCTTTCAATACAAATTTGTTAATATTTATCTTCAAAAATATTTTCTCAATAAAATGAATTTTAAGATTACAATATTCATTGAATTTTTTACCCAAATTAAAATATGAACACGAAGAATAATCAATTTCAATTCATCAGTCACTATAATTTATAAAATAAATTAAAAATGGCTTAATCAAATAACATATGAAAAACATTTGGAAGGAGAGGAAAAGCATAAAGGAAAAAAAATGTTAATTTTTCACAAAGATTCTCAACCAAGAATGTTGGTTTCTAAATGTATGAAAAAGCTCAAACATAAGAACCATATGTCACTTCATTGTGTACACTTTTCAAAATACTTAAAATATACATGTAAACTAGGAAGTAAAAAACTAAAAAAATGCGAAAAAAAATCATAATTAAGTGGAGATGGAAAACATAAATAGATAACATAATAACCACTCACATTTTATTCATCAAAACATTATATATTATTTTATTTTCCAGTACATATTTGATCAAAATAGTATTATGGTTGGATAAAAGATAAGTCATTTAGGGAATCGATACACTCCATAAAATGGTTTTATTTTTGGAGGTACCATCCAATGCCATGCTTTATCCCACATAATTATTACTGTTACAACTCCACCAAAGCCAAGTCCTACCCCTAACCCTACTGCAATTAATGAGATATGTTCATCCACACGACTCAACCATCCTTGGTCATCACTGACATTTGGAGAGACTCCATCTCCTTTTTTGGGGGTAGCTTTATTGCATGCTTGTAAAGGATACCCACATAGGCACTTGTTCCTTTGAAATGAAGCCACACTGAAAGTGTCCATCTGCGTTCCTTTAGGGATTCGCCCACACAATCTGTTAAATGATACATCCAGGTATGCCAACATAGTTAATTTAGAGAGTTCTTGAGGAATCTCTCCGCTCAAATTATTTTTAGACAAGTCTAATTGCTCTAGAGTAGATATTTCACTTAGAGATGCAAGAATTTTTCCTTCCAAGTGATTTCTAGATAGATTCAATAATCTCAAGTCACTCAAATTTCCCATGCTTGAGGGAATTTCTCCAATAAAATTATTGCTAGACAAATCCAAAATGGTATTTGTGAGCAACACATATGTTAGATTATACTCAAAACCTTTAATATTAACTTGCACATCAGTGTAAAATGTACTACGAGTGCGCTGGGAAGAGGAAGGTATTTGAAATCCTAGGAGTCTCCCTAAACTAGAAGGTATTCTCCCTGTGAAATTATTATTGGATAAATCCAACACCTGTAATTTAGGAAGATTTGTGATCCAATCAAAAATACCACCTTGAAGATTATTATAACCCAAACTTAAAACTCGTAATGATTGAAAAGATGCATATTGTTTAGGAAGTTGGCCTAACAATTTATTTTTCCTTAAATCTAGTGCTATAAGGTAGATGCAATTGGCTAAAGATGATGGAAGATTCCCAGAAAAACCGTTAGAATGAGCAGAAAAAACCTCCAAGAAAGTTGGAAACACTATGTCTAGGGATCCACTAAGTTTGTTCTCGAACAACTTGACACGATTTAACAGTCTACAATTCTGTAAAGATGTGGGAATATTTCCATTCAACATGTTTTTGGATAAATCTAATGTGTATAGATAGCGATGATTGCCAATATTCTCAGGGATTGTTCCACTAAGCTTGTTGTCGAACAACAACAAATCTATCATGTCTGTGCAATTCCCTAGAGATGCGGGAATCCTTCCAATCAAGTTGTTGGATGACAAATCCAAACTCTCTAAGTGCTGCAGCGAGCCCAATTCTCGTGGAATTCTTCCACTCAAGTTGTTGGATGACAAATCCAAACTCTTTAAGCCCAGCAGCGAGCCCAATTCTCTTGGAATTCTTCCACTCAAGTTGTTTGATGACAAACTCAAACTCTTCAAGTTCTGCATCGAGCCCAATTCTCCTGGAATTCTTCCACTCAAGTTGTTGGATGACAAATCCAAACTCTGTAAGTTCTGCAGCGAGCCCAATTCTCCTGGAATTCTTCCACTCAAGTTGTTGGATGACAAATCCAAACTCTGTAAGTTCTGCAGCGAGCCCAATTCTCCTGGAATTCTTCCACTCAAGTTGTTGGATGACAAATTCAAATTCTGTAAGTATTGCGAGCCCAATTCTCTTGGAATTCTTCCACTCAAGTTGTTGGTTGACAAATCCAACCACATTAAGTTCTGCAGTGAGCCCAATTCTCCTGGAATTCTTCCACTCAAGTTGTTGGATGACAAATCCAAATTGTCTAAGTGCTGCAGCGAGCCCAATTCTCGTGCAATTCTTCCACTCAAGTTGTTGGATGACAAATCCAAACTCTCTAAGTGCTGCAGCGAGCCCAATTCTCGTGGAATTCTTCCACTCAAGTTGTTGGATGACAAATCCAAACTCTTTAAGCCCAACAACGAGCCCAATTCTCCTGGAATTCTTCCACTCAAGTTGTTGGATGACAAACTCAAACTCTTCAAGTTCTGCATCAAGCCCAATGCTCCTGGAATTCTTCCACTCAAGTGGTTGGATGAAAAATCCAACCACGTTAAATTCTGCAGTGAGCCCAATTCTCCTGGAATTCTTCCAGTCAAATTGTTGGAGCTGAGATCAAGTTGGTGCAGCGCTTTGAGCTGCCCAAACTCGGACGGAATTCTTCCACTGAAATCATTATATGAAAGATCCAACGTACACAATAAGGAAAGGTTGCCGAGAGTTGGCGAGAGAATACCTTGGAGACGTAGCCCGGAAAGAAATAGGGCAATCACTCTATTAGTGTTGTTCTGGCAAGAAACACCATTCCACGAGCATACCTTCGCCGAATTCTCAGCTGTCCAGTTGAACAGCGATCCATCTATATCCGATGTGACGGCCTTCTTGAACGACAGAAGCCCCTCCACGTCCCTTTTATCCTCCAATGATGTGAGGGAGCGTTCTTTTGAATCAAAATGATGATGGGGCTGCAGAGACTCCCTTAATGAATTGAACGTTGTGGCAGCCGCATTGTCCAACGCTGCCAACACTATCAAAGAGCAGATAATCATGGCTTTATCCATGGCGCTGTGTCTGTGTCCAATGCTTTGCCTATGAATTCACTACATATACATATCCCTTTTATAGCAATTGCAAAGAGTCGTAGAAATTGGTTGGCGTGATGAGTGGGTGAACACAGAGGTGATTTCGGGATTTGATTGTGTGGCAAATGGGTGGAACGCGTGGAATCAAATTCCGTGGAAAATTGGCGTGATGAGTGGGGGGAGATATAGCGTAAGATATGAGTGGAAGATATGTTATGGTTTTTCAAAATCATTATTGTGCTTTGACCAGTGCTCCATTTTGAAGTGGAAAATATATATTAATTTTTAAACACTGCTTCATTTTGCAATTCGACAATCATGATTCCTAAACTTAGGAAGAATTCATGAATCGATAAATCATAGTTTTGTTATATCATAAAGAAGAATTTTTAAATCAATAAATCATACTTTTGTTTCAAAATCTTGATTTTATTATAACTTTGAAAAAAAGGTAAATCTGTAAATCATGGTTTCCAGATCATAATTAACCCATTCTCAATTTATATTTCCTATCGATTTTCCTTAAGACGTGAAGGATTTTTGCAACCGCATTCATTTCCTTAATCGGCAGATTGAAACTACAATGAATTTTTAATGGATTAATAGAATGAGAGCAGAGTTGAAACATTACCATGAAAATGAGACAATTTTGAAGCTAGGTATGATAATGATAAAATGTTTATCAAAGATTAATTTGAAGTTATCTCGCACCAATCATATAGGGATTTTTATTAATAGGTACAAGATAGAAAAATGATTTTGACTCAAATTAATCTTAGTAATAAAAATGAGTTTAGTTGGTTAGAAATATCCACCTCATTCTAACAATTTAGGCTGATTTCTAGACATTATCAAAATAGATATAGATCACAAAAGTCAAAAATCAAGCAAAGATAAGTTTATTGATAGCAAGGATCACTTAATCAATCGTGGGGAAGATAAGCTTATTGATAGCAAGGAGCACTTAATCAATCATGGGGAAGATAAGTTTATTGATAGAAAGGAGCATTAAATCGATATAGCAGAACAATTTGTATTTAAAAGATAAAGATGTAAAGCAGGTTTAAATTATGATTTTGATTGTGACATTGCAAGTTCAAAGAAAATTGTAAATGGTTGAATTTAGGCTTTGATCCATATCGAGTTTATAGAGAAGAGTTTTGGTGAAAATCACATTGTAATTCATTTGTGGACGTGTTTCGAACCAAAAAATACGGTTCGTCCTCAGTAAATCTTATTTGAAATTTTATATTTGATAGATTTATTAAAAAATTTATGGATAATATTTCAAAATCTAAATGATAAAATTGTTTTCTTTTATGAATGTGAGGACTTTTGGATATATACTTCATTTAATAGGTGAAGTTTAAACCTTTTATATTTTTATCCTTTTTCATTGGAATCCATTGATACAATTTTTGGTCATATCATAATTTTATGTTGTCTAAATTGCATTCTTGAATCTTTAAATCGATTCACGATTCTAAAATCCCCTTGGGGCACTTAGATTATATAAAATCAACCACTGAAATATACAATTCCAACACATTCTAGTAGATTTTTAGGTAAATTTAACCAAAACAATATGTTGGAAAAAGAGTCAAATTATAGAATACTTAGACTATGATCATTAAATGATTTAAATGTACTACTATTTAACACTTTTTTCTAGCAATCTCACCAAAACCCAACTATAGAAGAATGGTTAGAATTACAATTTTACATTATTCGATTTGCATTTTTAATTGCAAAAATACATTCAATGACTTTAAGCTTCTGTGGAGGTTTCTTGTAGCTTCATGACCCGGATTATCCACAGTTTCTTGTTTATTCTGCCAACGTTTCAAACCCCAAAGGGGGTCCATCATCAGGACAAAGCAGAAAGAATATGAATGAGAAATTATTGAGAGAAGAGAGCAAGCGACCTGGATATTAATAAATTATGAACCCTAATTTTATATAATGGCCGACACATGTTTTCAAAAATTAATGATAATAATTTTATTTTAATTTTATTTAAACAAATCTTAATTATTTTTATTTAATTAATTCTTTCTATTTAATTAATTAAATTAATTTATCTATTAATTTTATTAATAAATTGGTTAGTTAATAAATTTTTGTTTAATTAATAAAATAAATTTGTTTTTTATTTTTATTTGTTTTTAATTAATAAAATAAATTGTTTTTAACCAATTAATAAGACTCTATTAAATTTTATTAAAATTTTTAATCCAAATGAATTTTTTGATTAAAATTATTACCTTTTTAAAAAAATTTCATACCAATTGAATTTTTATTTTTATTTTTATTTTATTAAAATTATTTAAAATTGAATTTTTTTTTTGTTGATTAAAATTATTATTTCATTAAAATTTTTTATTTATTTTTATTTTCATTAAATTTATATTTAATTTTCAATTTCATTAAAATTTTTTATTTAGCAGATTAAATCAATTTAAATTAAATTAATTTAATAATTTATATTGATTAAAAGATTTTGATAATTGAATATAATTAAAATTAATAAATTTTTTATACAAAAGATTAACTTCAAATTCATTTCTTTTAATTTAGGAATTAAATCATTAATTTAATTAATATAATTAATTAAATTAAAATAAATTAAAATTGATTAAAATAAATAAATTAAAATAAATTAATATAATTAATTAATTAAATTAAATTAAATTAATTAAATTAAATTAATTGGATTAATTTAATTTAATTAATTAACCATTAATTTAATTAATATAATTGATTAAATTAAATTAAATTAAATTAGATTAATTAGATTAATCTGATTTAATTGTTTTAAATTAATTAATTAAACTTACTGAACTTACTGAATGAAAGACCCCTTATTTCGATCTTATGCTTCCAAGGGACCAGGGGGGTTTATTTGCTTGATCAGAGGAAGCCAATTTCCACTGATTTCACTCCCATTGTCCCTGTTGAGGTTCTGAGGAAATTTCATAATTTCAATGGCCTCTCTGATTTTCCTTTTATGATAATTATCTTCTCTTGCAATTACCCTGGCGTCTTCCAAACACACATGATGTTTTGTCTTGGACGAGTGCTCCGCAAGGGCCGATGTGCGGGATCTTTCATTCTTTATGTCAGCAGCATGCTCTTTAAGTCTAATTTTCAGAGATCGACCTGTTTCCCCAATATAACTCTTGCCACATGAGCAATCGATCTTGTATACTCCCTTGAGTTGCTGTCGATCAATGTTATCCTTAACCGACCTCATCATTTGCCTTATCGTTCCACATGTTGTAAATTGAGTGTCTATGTTATTCTTCTTTAAAATTTTAGCAATCTTATCTGTAATCCCTTGGATGAATGGAAGGTAAACTTTCCCTTGATATTCCTTCTTGTCTCGAGGGGGATGCTCAGAGAGGGCCCTATCCTGAGCCCTTCTTATAGCCTTCTTGATGCTCCACTCCTTGTATCCAATGTTTTTGAAGACAGAGGTTAAGTGTTCAATCTCATCCTTTATGTGATCAGGGTCAGAAATCCTGAAAGCCCTCACAGCCAGGGTATTTAAGACACCAGATTTTTGGGAGGGATGATGGTAAGAGTCAGCATGAAGATAGCTATCAGTATGAGTTTTCTTCCTGTAGACCTGGTGTCCCAAAGTACCATCCTCTTTTCTACTGATCAGAACGTCTAGAAAGGGGATCTTACCATCCTCCTCAAGCTCCATCGTAAATTTAATTTCGGAAGATATAGAGTTAAGGTGATTGAAGAACTTTTCAAGCTCTGCCTTACCATGAGTCCAGTTCAGGTTGGTGTCATCGACAAATCTTTTCCACCATGCTGGCTTCAGGTGGAATGAGTCAAGGGCTTTTCTTTCAAAGTACTCCATGTATAGGTTGGCCACGATAGGTGAGAGCGGGGAACCCATGGCGACTCCAGAAATTTGTTCATAATAGTGATCTTGGAAACTGAAAAAAGTGGACCGTAGACAGATTTCTACAAGCTTCGCTGTTTCAGGATCGGTGGCCATCTTTATAACTTGAACAGCTTCATCAAGAGGAATCTTTGTAAACAAAGATACGACATCAAAGCTTACAAGAATATCATCTTTATTCTTAATAAGCTTTACAAAGTCACTTGAGAAGAGTCAGTGTTACCAACCAAAGGTTTTAGGATCTTAGCTACATACTTAGCTAATTCATAGGTAGGGGAACCAATGGTGTTAACAATTGGTCAACCCCTTCCTTATGGATCTTATTCCTAGAATCTATGGATTACCAAAGATCCATAAGAAAGGGGTTGACCAATTGTTAACACCATTGGTTCCCCTACCTATGAATTAGCTAAGTATGTAGCTAAGATCCTAAAACCTTTGGTTGGTAACACTGACTCTTCTCAAGTGATTTTGTAAAGCTTATTAAGAATAAAGATGATATTCTTGTAAGCTTTGATGTCGTATCTTTGTTTACAAAGATTCCTCTTGATGAAGATGTTCAAGTTATAAAGATGGCCACCGATCCTGAAACAGCGAAGCTTGCAGAAATCTGTCTGCGGTCCACTTTTTTCAGTTTCCAAGATCACTATTATGAACAAATTTCTGGAGTCGCCATGGGTTCCCCACTCTCACCTATTGTGGCCAACCTATACATGGAGTACTTTGAAAGAAAAGCCCTTGACTCATTCCACCTGAAGCCAGCATGGTGGAAAAGATTTGTCGATGACACCAACCTGAACTGGACTCATGGTAAGGCAGAGCTTGAAAAGTTCTTCAATCACCTTAACTCTATATCTTCCAAAATTAAATTTACGATGGAGCTTGAGGAGGATGGTAAGATCCCCTTTCTATACGTTCTGATTAGTAGAAAAGAGGATGGTACTTTGGGACACCAGGTCTACAGGAAGAAAACTCATACTGATAGCTATCTTCATGCTGACTCTTACCATCATCCCTCCCAAAAATCCGGCGTCTTAAATACCCTGGCTGTGAGGGCTTTCAGGATTTCTGACCCTGATCACATAAAGGATGAGATTGAACACTTAACCTCTGTCTTCAAAAACATTGGATACAAGGAGTGGAGCATCAAGAAGGCTATAAGAAGGGCTCAGGATAGGGCCTTCTCTGAGCATCCTCCTCGAGACAAGAAGGAATATCAAGGGAAAGTTTACCTTCCATTCATCCAAGGGATTACAGATAAGATTGCTAAAATTTTAAAGAAGAATAACATAGACACTCAATTTACAACATGTGGAACGATAAGGCAAATGATGAGGTCGGTTAAGGATAACATTGATCGACAGCAACTCAAGGGAGTATACAAGATCGATTGCTCATGTGGCAAGAGTTATATTGGGGAAATAGGTCGATCTCTGAAAATTAGACTTAAAGAGCATGCCGCTGACATAAAGAATGAAAGATCCCGCACATCGGCCCTTGTGGAGCACTTGTCCAAGACAAAACATCATGTATGTTTGGAAGACGCCAGGGTAATTGCAAGAGAAGACAATTATCATAAAAGGAAAATCAGAGAGGCCATTGAAATTATGAAATTTCCTCAGAACCTCAACAGGGACAATGGGAGTGAAATCAGTGGAAATTGGCTTCCTCTCATCAAGCAAATAAACCCCCCCGGTCCCTTGGAAGCATAAGATCATAAGATCGAAATAAGGGGTCTTTCATTCAGTAAGTTCAGTAAGTTTAATTAATTAATTTAAAACAATTAAATCAGATTAATCTAATTAATCTAATTTAATTTAATTTAATCAATTATATTAATTAAATTAATGGTTAATTAATTAAATTAAATTAATCCAATTAATTTAATTTAATTAATTTAATTTAATTTAATTAATTAATTATATTAATTTATTTTAATTAATTAATTTTAATTTAATTAATTATATTAATTAAATTAATTAAATTAATGATTTAATTCCTAAATTAAAAGAAATGAATTTGAAGTTAATCTTTTGTATAAAAAAATTATTAATTTTAATTATATTCAATTATCAAAATCTTTTAATCAATATAAATTAATAAATTAATTTAATTTAAATTGATTTAATGTGTTAAATAAATTTTTTTAATGAAATTGAAAATTAAATATAAATTTAATGAAAATAAAAATAAATAAAAAATTTTAATGAAATAATAATTTTAATCAACAAAAAAAAATAAATTCAATTTTAAATAATTTTAATAAAACAAAAATAAAAATAAAAATTCAATTGGTATGCAAATTTTTTAAAAAGGTAATAATTTTAATCAAAAAATTCATTTGGATTAAAATTTTTAATAAAATTTAATAGAGTCTTATTAATTGGTTAAAAACAATTTATTTTATTAATTAAAAACAAATAAAAATAAAAAACAAATTTATTTTATTAATTAAACAAAAATTTATTAACTAACCAATTTATTAATAAAATTAATAGATAAATTAATTTAATTAATTAAATAGAAAGAATTAATTAAATAAAAAGAATTAAGATTTGTTTAAATAAAATTAAAAATAAAATTATTATCATTAATTTTTGAAAACATGTGTCGGCGATTATATAAAATTAGGGTTCATAATTTATTTATATCCACATCGCTTGCTCTCTTCTCTCAATAATTTCTCATTCATATTCTTTCTGCTTTGTCCTGATGATGGACCCCCTTTGGGGTTTGAAACGTTGGCAGAATAAACAAGAAACTGTGGATAATCCGGGTCATGAAGCTACATTCAATGACGTCAAAAACCCTCATAACCCCAAATTGTGCAATCTAAATGATTGAAAACTATGATTCTAATATTTTGTAACTAGATTTTGCACAAAAATGATCGCAAAAACATGACCATAAATGGTTGAATTTGTAGCACATTTATATTATGCTATACTTCACCTATTTGGCCACTTTATCAAGTCTCTTCTCACTACATGGGACAACACTGACATGAAATTGAAAGCCATATTTTATCATGTGTGCCATATAAATATAGTGACCTTGTGACAATGTTTCTCCTTCTGGATTTAAGACATCTGTGGTATATATCTTTAGACATAGTTACCAGAGAATCCAGAGGAAAAACCATTTTCCTCACAACTATTTATTTACCTCAATTAAGCTCTTCTACTACCAGCATTCAAGAAAATCCCGATGATGGATCCCAGTTGGGATTTGAAAAGTTGACGGAAAATGGTTTTTACCGTGGATTCTCCAGTAAATATGTCTAATGTTTCTCCTTATCAAAGATGGCCAGGATTTTGTTTTAACTACAGGTTTGCTAAAGTTGAGGTTCTAATTTTCTATACGTATTTTTTCAACATATCTTGATGCTTTCAAGTACATTTAGCAATGTGTTTGGGGACATATATATTGTTTAGTGATGTGGGGTGTTCTTAGTTGGTTTTGCCTACTCTAACATCTTCCATTAGGGTTAGCATCCCAGGATGCAACAATGCGTTCGCATGGGTTTATGAAGGAGAAGTTTTGTCACCATATTCTCATGGTTTGGAGCAATTTCGTTCCCTGTACTTGAGATTTATGTTATATTTGTAGGGGATTTTTCTTTGAGTTATGTGTGTAGTGGACTTGTTTGTGTTGGGAGTGTAGGAAAAGGATGATTATGGTTTCTAGTTTATGTTGTGTTGGTTTTTTATGTCCCTTTTGGTAATCCATTCAATCCATCGGATTCAAAATGTTAGTTTATGATGGTGGAGATGTGAATTGTGGTTTTGTGATGGTGGGTGCATTTGACGATTAATGTTATATTTTTATTACTGTGGATGCTTCGAGACTTAATTCAAAAGAAATAAACGACATATGCCTAAAATCCATATATATTTTTAATGGTTTTGTCTCTGTGTTTTGCCAAAAATGGAGATCTTTATGTTGAGAATGTAGGTTGAGCATATATGTGAGTGTTGGTTTATGTTGCAATAGTTTTTTGTGCTCCTATGGTCAACATTCTCCCTTCATTTCATCTTATAAATAAATTTTTACTCTTAATTTGTTTGATAGACGTGTCTCTCATGGGGTTGTCATGGTGAGTGTCTTAGATTTTCCTACTATGGTTTAGACATTTTTTTTTTATATATGTGTTGGCTAATTCTACCAATGTTGACATCTTATGTGGGGATTTTCATTCAAGGACATAGTGGTGGGATGACTTGGTTTCCTAGAGGGGAATTTTCATTTTCATATTATAGTGGTTTCATAGTAGTTTAATTATTTGTACATAAGGTTTAATTCTATATTGTCAATGGTTTTCTTCCTACCTATATGGTATTCTACTTGTAGTAGAGCTTTTTTCGTAAGGAATGTAGCATATGGGTGTTAGTGTTTTCTTTCTTATGGTCTAAAAAACAATGGTTTATTGTTCATTTATATGGTGGATGTGCTTCTCATGGTGTTTATGGTGGTGGTTGTTCTAGGTTTTTTTTTTTTATGGTTTTGGCTTTTGGGGTGGCATATTGTTCTCGGTGTTCCAGTGGAAATTTAGCTTTCATGTGTGGTTCTAGGTGTTTCAAATTTGTTCTTTGGTCTTGGAAAAATAGAATGTGATGGAGGAGGTTGTGTGTGTTTTCTTTGTTATATGAACAATGATGAGAACTCATCATTTGACAAGATTCAATATTCTTTTAAATTTGTTTGTAATTTTCAAAATATTGATGTAATTGGGTATTTTGAATGTCTCTCTATAAGAGCTTTTAAAATTTCAGTTAGTAGCTACTTGTTAGTGGAGATCTTGGTGCATTGTTTCATATTTTCCTCCTTTTGTTGTGCTCCATTTATAGTTGGGTTATGGTGGACATGAGTGCCAAGGTTTTTATGTGTGATCATAGTAGGGAAATTTAGTGACTTTGTTGTGATGTTCCTCCCTATTATACATGATCTAATTACTTTTTTAACTATATGAGCACTAAAGGGCAAGGTCTATTCTACTACAAGATTTTATTCACTTTGGCAACATGTTTATGGGGTAGGAAAATACACTAAACATTTTGTGACATTTATCCATGGCCCAATTTAAATCCATTGGTGATGTTTCTTGTTGCTTTAAACTACATTTAATGACAAGATTGCATGCTTTTATGTTTTTTTCAACATGGGGTCCTCTTCGTTGATTCTACTCATGCCAAGGTCTTAGATTGGGATTTGTGTACCATGATGTGGTAAGACATTATTTGTCTTCTATATTCCACTATAGGGGCTTGGTGACATTTGACATTTTGTTTACATTTTTGGATGTTCTGGATATGGAATCTGGTGTTTGGGTTGTATATAGTGGTGGGTTGTGTGCCTATGATAGATAAGTTAGTTAAGCTTGGTATTGTATCTGTTGTTTTGGATTTCCAAGGTTTGGTATTTTTCCTTTGAATTCTTCAAAATATATAGTTTGGCTTGTTTGGTGGTTTGTTATGCAATAGTGTCACCATGGTTATTAATTTACTTGGTGAGCATTATTGTGGTGAATTATGTGAAGGCTTATAATGTACTTTCATTGAATTTTAATATTTTTTCTATTACTTGATGTGCACAATATGTCCACCCAACATCTCATTTTCTGTTCTAGTTGTGTTACATTTTAAATACATAGCTATTATTATGTCTTATCCAATATTCTTTTTTGTTTGGATACCTTACTAATTTTTTTCCTCAAAACATACTACTACTACTACTACTACTAATAATAATAAAGAAGAAAAGATATAATAAATAAAGTAGAATGGTAATAGTTATAATAATATAGCTACTTATTGAGTAAACAAGAAAACACAAAATAAGGTGGTTTTGTGGGAAAAGAAAAAGTGTGATAGAAGCAAAGTTACATAATGGAAAGTGGATCCTAGGGATTGGGTTCTCTATTTTGGATGTATTCTTTATAAGCAAGGAGAAGGAGAAAAACATATCATTTATTTTTCTTGGGGAAATTAAGAACAAGGCTAAGGAAAGTTCACATAGTAGTTGATTGAAGGATAGGGGGTAGTCAGCTACAAAAATATATGGTGCATCTCATCCTATGGTTGGGTGGAGAGTTTCCACCCACAAATTGGTTGTGGTTATTAGGATTATGAAGGTGAAATGGCCCTTCAAATTGGTAGTAAGTTGGTTTCTCATCCCGCAAATATGCTTCTACTACTAACTACTCATGTCAATTATAGAATTGGTATTAATAAATATTTATTTTATCAATTCATGTTATGAATTATTATGTATAGATTGTTCTTGTATTTTATGCCATTACATATGGTATCATATCCATAGATACAACCTTCCGGACCTATGGATCCTCCCACTCTACAAAAACAGGTTTACAAAAAAAATGACCTTTGAACCAATGGATTTGAATATTGTTTTTTGAATTTTATTTTTATTTTCCAACAGGTTTGTGGTTGGAGATTTTGTTCACTCGTAGTTCTTTTAGAATTGTTTTCACTTTCAATCTTTGAGGATTTCATTATAGTGATTTTGTTTAAAGACATACATAATTTGAGGTGAATAGGGCATTGTGTGTGGACTCAAAGGATTATGTGTGGCCTCACTTAGAACACTAGTAGAGTTTAAATAAAACTTTTAAGTCAAGCATATTAGCTCTCAAATCTAATGCTCTAGAGCTTCAAATCATGACTATGTACATATCTAAACTAAATTTTGATCTGTGTGTGTAGACTATGTGGAAGTAACCTCCAATAGATACTCTATAATTCATTGATGCTCTCTCCTATTTTATTTGATGTATAATTTATAGCAACCAATAAAAAATGCAATTTTTTTTGTCTCTTAGAACTAATGAAATCATGGATCCTTTGGCATAAGTCCGCCATCATGCAAATCTTTAAATTACAAAGGTGTGGGCATGGGGAAGTTTTCTTTAGTATCCTCCCATGTCAACAAGTGTCTCTCATAAACTCTCTTAGCTTTTCAATAATAAAGAAACAAATATATTATTAATTAGTTCATTATAGATTGAATCAGAACCTCAATATAGCTCAACTTGTGGTATGTGTTTGCTCAAATAGTGATCATACACCTCATATCTAGGTGGTTTGTCCCTCTTAATCACAATATTTATGCCTTTGCTTACGTTTGAATCATTTCATGATTCAAACAATATGGAACTCAAAATGTGTAATAGCCCCAGGTTGATTTTCCATGTAAATAAAATAAGACCAACATGTATTCCAAGCTGAATGGTGGGAAAAAATTACAGTGGGAATCACTTGCGGTTTATTAATGGATATGGAAATTGGCAAAGGCGTTGGCAAAG
The DNA here is from genome assembly GCA_031772625.1 of Pinus tabuliformis. Taxonomy (NCBI): domain Eukaryota; kingdom Viridiplantae; phylum Streptophyta; class Pinopsida; order Pinales; family Pinaceae; genus Pinus; species Pinus tabuliformis. Next base: position 869,733,273 of record CM062809.1, on the reverse strand, counting down.
GAAGAGAGGCAATAATTGGCATTTAATAAAGGAAATAAAGGAAAATAGGAGAAAAGGAATATGAAGAGACACAAATACACATGCAAGGGAAACTAGTGAGAAAATGAAGGAAAAAGAAAGAAAAAGGAAAAGTAAAGCAAAGGAAAAAAAAGAGAAAGAAAAGGAAAGCAAAGGACAAGCAAATGAAAGCAAAGGGAAACCAAAGGAAAGAAAGGGAGCACAAGGAGAAATTTGGATCAACAACTTTAACAGGAAGATTTTGCACGCATCAAGTTGCATATGTAATTTCCTTGTTGGGATGTAAATTCATGGTACATGCATTTGACTATTCATTGGCATGGATTTTTGCTAGATTGTCAGTGGTTTCATTCTTGCCTTACCATTTCCTGGATAACCATGGTGTGATGGGATTCATTCTTGGTTGAGATTTGGATTTCCAATAGGTTTTGGATCCAGTTGAGGTGGTCTCAAGAAAATAACAAGGGTTGGGGTTAGAGATGGTTTTCTCTGGGAAGATATAGATATGTGGGTGGAGATAGGAAAATTCATCTCGATATGGTGAAGGAATTCTAAGAGATCTAAGCTTGTTTTGGTTTTGTGATTTCAGGACCAGTTTAGGTGAGATCATGGTAGCTTAAGGGTGGAGATGGTTTAACTTCTAAATTCCCTATTTGATTATGTATTGGTTTATCACAAGATATCCCTTATTCATGCTTGGAATATATCATGGATACGGTCGGGCGGTACATGGAATTCCTTGACTTAGTTCTCTTTTTCATATGCCATTATAAGTTATTTTCCATATTGAGATTTATGAGCACATGTACTAGTTATCATATGATCTTATGGTTGATTTTTCATGGTTTCTATTACTGTTTATATGTTAGTTATATGTATGGTTCTATGATGTGCTCTAGTAATGGCTTTTGTTCATGATTTGATAAGTTATTGAATCGTTGATGTGTTGTCACTCATTGCATTGTGTGTTTCAATTGGTCAAGGTTGCCCAAGAATAGGGAAGTTTGGAGCCACTTTCCTAGGCCACAGAAGCTGTCAGTGCCAATTCAGTTCCACTCCATTACATAGTGCCTAGAACAAGCTTTCCCACGATATATAGAAGTACCAAAATGGATTCCTGGATTAGAAGATATGACTTATTGAAGGTCAGGAGTTCTCCTGCCTTGAAATTAAGGAAAACAGTTTATCAGAGAACCCCAGGCATAGCAAGTCAAGCATATTGGGAACCCTGCAATCCCGCATCCCATAGTCCCATACTCCTGCATGGCCCTTGCAAAATCAATGGTCCATTCTTAATGAATTGCAGGGGGGGGGCATGCACCGATAGTATTAGTAGTGGGAGAGGAGCCGATTTCAGTTTACAAAGGAAATGCATGTAAATAAAGAGACGAGTTGGCCATTTCTCTCTCCTCCACATGGTGGTACGTTGGTATGGAATATCGATGATGGGAAATCCTGCATTATCGATGATTGAAGGAATAGAGGGGCTATCTCCCCAAAAACCTTGTGGGGTTGTGATATTACGATTTAGTGAAAAATCGCCAGGGAAGGTCGAAATTCATTAACAAAGGAGATTCCTATGGAAATAGGGTCGGTAGGACTTTTTCTCTCTCCTACAGGGGGCCACGTGGTGGCATATGATTGGTCCTCAGAGCTGGCAGGGCAGCTAACATCATAAATGATATGGTAGTATGAAGGAAATGTGGTAGTATAGATGTTGATGTGGTAGATGACACATGTCCCTCAATTTCAACGTTTTCAAGGGTCCTATGGGACCATTTTCAGGTGACATGTGTCAGCACCCACGTGGCAACAATGACATCACCCCATATATCAGTGATCGTACAAAGTGTAAGTTCTTTCCCTCACGCATACTCCTTCCTACCATGTGATTGCGATATGTTAGAAACCCTCAAGGATGCTATATGTTTTAGTGGTTCTACCTGAGGAGGATTTCGCGTCCAGACTATCGGCCCACACTATGGAAAAAGGTAAAAGGCCCCCCTCTCCTGCAATGCGATTTTGATGTCCTAGGTGGGCCCAATCCCATAGATTAGTGATCATAGTTGTCTAGGGAAGAAGCTTAAGGTAAAGCATGGTAAAAAAGCCGATATGTGCAATTTTGTGTTACAAAGGAAATAGGCCCCCAGACACAGGTCTAAAGGCCTTAGTGCCCGAAAGGTTAAGCCCCTGGTCCCAGCCTATGGTTATATGAAGAAAATAGAGATAAGGGTGCTACACCAAAGGGGAGCTTAAAGGGAAGTCACAACACACTTGTTTTGTGTTATTCCTATGTTAAAGGCCTGCGTTTGAAGGACTCATGGATACATCATAATACACAACACTAGGTTTTTAAAACCTCTGATAGTGTCTAGTAGAGTTTTAATGGGCAGATGGACCGGCAGCTAAAGACTTAAATGGACCATGGCACAACATTGGACCAGTACACGGGACTCAGGAGGATTAATGGCTCGGCATGGAGCCCCATTCCTCCACATAGCAAAAGACCATAAATACAAGCACTTACAACTAACCCAACCCCTACTTCATAGAACAAGGCATTCGAGTAGTAAAGGTAGAAGCAACAGGGTCAATTGAGTAGCATAAGATGCCATATCATGAGAAAATTACAACCTGAGGCAGAGGCTATCACAAGATGGGCACAGAGACCTTTTCATTTACTTTCTTGTCTGGATATTTACTTATTTTTGTCCTGTAACATGACTTCCTTTCAATGAGGCTTTTAATTATGTAATGTTTTGGACCGCATAGCCATCTCTGATTGAGATAGCTAGTCGACCCGACAGCTGAGACTAGGCCAAATATATTTCATTGTAATGAATGTTCTCGCTGCCCTCTCTTGATAAATAGCAGAAGGCAAGACTTAGAAAATGTTCAAAATTTCTTTTGAGAAGACTACATTCCATTTTTAGACTATTTTTCTTTGTAACTCATATCTTTTTCAGAATATCAAGGATATGGTGGTGATTACCCCTTCAAGTATTATAGTATGTGTTCCTTCTGTTAAATCTCATTTTATGTTCATGTTTCCTCTTTGTATTCATGCAAATTATAGCTGCTAGAAATGTTTCAATCTTCCTCATAGATTTATTTGTATTGATATGTGAATGCAAGTGCCTGTAATTATATCACATATTCACTTGTCTCAATACTGTTGATGCATATACCTATGTGGACTATTGAAATAATATATTTAAATATACAACACATGAATCATAGCATCCAACCCCTCCTTGATCCATTATTTCTGCTTGTAACTCAAATAAGTATAGAAATCCTTAATGCCTCAAGTTCTATGTGTTAAGTGTAGAACTCTTGAAGCCTTATGCTCAATGTGATGAGTTGCTCCCTCTCTTTGTCCTCTCTCATCTACTCTAAAAAATCTTCTTAAGCTATAATCTTGAATTATTCGACCTCCATTATTTTCATGCATATTTCTAAGATCTGAACTTGTGAGGAAGTACCAAAAATTCATGTTTTATTTCTTTGGATAAATGAACCAACCCATTTCCTATACATATATATGTATTTATCAAACATAAGTGATGTCTCCAAACCAATTTAGATTTTCCCAGGCACTGGTCTTGTAAGCAATATAAGGCTGTCTTTGGGATCTACAACATATTTTGGCATCGTTGCCGGGGAACGTATTGAAGGAATTTTCCCCTGGGATACGACAAATTGAACACTCTTTGTGTAGGTGAGCAAAGTTTGTTCTGATTGCATTCACATCACCTTGGAAACTCCACACCTCCCTCATTATCATTCATAACCCTAGATTTTAAAAGGCCTCATACTCGCTCAAATACATCTCAATGGAAAGCCCCATTCGTATCTGACCCATAAAAGTTAATTTCCAAGAAAATATGGAAAGAGAAAAATCCCTCTAACTGTGCTACCATCTCACCAGCCTTTGAAGTTCCCTCATCCAGTTCTCAGCTTGCTACTGCTCACTATATAGGTGTTACTCCTAAGATCCTGTTGTGTTGTACAACAACCCCCCATTTCTAAAAAATATTTACACAAAATTTTTAATAAGAAATGGGTCCCTTTTTAAATAAACTTAGTGAGATTTGTGATTTGATAAATAAAACTGGTATTAACCTCATTATAATAAAAACCTTTATCAAAAGGCCCGATGTAAGTAATTCATTTTATAAAGCCTTTTGAATAAAGTATAAAGTGTTCCTTTTAAAAAACATCATAAATAATTCTACATTGCGATAAAGTGATTGGAGATCGCGTATCGCAATGATAAAGGGATACACATAAAAAGTATTCATCAAATCCTCCGATCCGATAAAGGTAATCACAATCAGCAATCGGAGGTATCATATGACAAAGAGCTAAAGCACAAGCCGAACCCCCGATTGCGATCAATAAATAAGGCGCCATATCAAGAAGAAAACATTCGTGAAATGGTTTGCATGCATAAGTCTATTAAAAATTAATAAATCAAACTAATTCAATGAAAACATACTCCGCCCTATTATAATATCACCTTATCACAATCCGAGATATTCGTATCAAGTGATGAAGTCTCGCCCTTTTGGAACACCCAATTGCGATTTGCGATTTATCGCCGATCGTCGATCGAGGAAATCCAAAGACACGCTTGAGATAATCATTCAACATATGATCAATGAGACAGGTATTTATGGTATTTATTCATCATGATTGGCGGCTCGAACGGCTATTAATTTCACAGTTAAGAGTAAATCCTTCAAATATTTCACTCGTGGTGGTTCCTAACTACATTCACCTTATCATATGTCAATTGCCTTAATTTTGTTCATTTTCATATTGGCTTTCAGTGGCAAGATCCCTGTGTTACAGTTTGTAATTCCCTGTGTAGAGTTTCTTTGAACTCATGAATCCGGAGAAGATGGGGAAGAAATCTAAGAAGGCCAAGGCAACTCTTGTAGCTAAAGAACCATAACCGAGCAAGAAGGGACTAATATCAGATACAACATGTCTCGATCTGGGAGATGCAAGCTTGGAAAGCATCTACAATTTGATAGAAGCTAAGGAGCCCGAATAATTGGAAGAGGAAACCACAATCGATTCCACCAGCAAGTCAGAAGGAACTCTCAAAGAATTGGCATGTTCATACCTTCACAAGATAGCAGTGCGGGCCAAAATTTTGCCATACACTGATGTGGTTAGATGGGTCATCGAGAAAATCCCAACTTCAGACAAAACATTTTCCACGGATAATGGAAGAACATTCGGTTCATTTAAACCTGAAGATCTCAGGCAAATGTACCATCTACCTCTACCTGAGAAGTGCTATAACAAGGCATTCCTGGAAGCATTTGCAAAATAAAATGACTTCAAATCAGACCTGATCAATCACTGGAGGCATTTCCCGAAGAAAAATAAGCACGAATCATCGGGTAAGTATTTTGTTGACTCATTAGCTTCTCCTTATTCCTATGCTAGTGCTATGATGTGTAGACTGTGGGGACAACATGATTCTGCAACATTTACTATAGATATGGTCCCGTTAATGGAAGCTACGATTAATGGTTAGAATATTTTCCCAATCCATCACATAACCGTTAATGGAAGCTACGATGAATGGTTAGAATATTTGCCCAATCCATAACATAACCGCTAATGGAAGCTACGATTAATGGTTATGTTATGGATTGGGCAAATATTCTATCTGATAGAATATCCATTGAGATACTAGAATACAGAAGGAAAGTGTATACAACTTCCCAGATCATTCCTCCTTTTTACTACAGTGCATATATTCTTGATATTATTTGTTTTAATTCTGAATACCATGTGCTTAGATGGAAGTGGACTTCCAAAGATCCTAATTCTATTCATATCTATCACAAACAGTTGTGGAAGTCCCACTATAAGAGTAAATTGTACATAATTTGCAATGGTTTTGTCCTACCTGTATATTATTCTATCTTTAATAAGCCTGCCCCTAGGATATCTCAGGAAATAGCAATTGACCTAACAGTAGTGGGTAGTTGGTTCAGAGAGGAGAAATTCACTTATGTAAGGCTTTTTGGCAGTCTTACCAAACCCCATGTTCTTCCTCTATATGTTCCTGATAAACTGTTAGCCCGAGAGTTAGCATATCAGATAACAGTTGAAGGAACGTCAAAAACCCTGAGGGATTCCAAGAAACATATGTGGCCTACATTCCCCCTATGGTGTGGCATTTTTACCTTACATGATTATAAGCATGCAGAGAAAGAGGCAGAGAAGATTCAGATGCTAAATCTTGCCACCATTCTGAATAAGCAATTTGACCCAAGGAAGGTTTCCTATAATGTTACTTCTCAAGCTAAACTTACCAGATTTGATCATGAAGAAGATGATTTTGATGATTTGTTTGCTTTAGCTGAAATATTTTATCGGGTTAAAGGATTGGCTCGTATCAAATATGGAGAAGAGGGACTAGAAAAATTCAATAGGCTCAGAGCCCAGAGGTTGCAAACTTTGCCTTTGGATCTATTAGCTACAACCCCAACAGTTTAGCCACAGAGTCAAAGTGAACAGAAAGCTACCGATAATACTCCTATAGTAGAGAAGGTTCCCAAACAGGAAAAAGTTTCTAGAATAGGAGCACAGACAAGAAACAAGTAGTGGACTCCTTGATTCAAGCATTTATGTTGATCCTAAATTGATCAAGGAATGGCAGCAATTTGATTCCATCATTAGTAATACTGAGAGCATTCAAGGATTCATACACCTGAGGTGACCACTAGTCAGAAATCAATAATCAACACAGTTCCGACTAAAGGAATAAGCGGCCCACCCATGATTCATAAGGATGTAGAAATAATCCTTGAAAATCCCTCTGATGAAATTGTTTTACACATAGAAGAGATACCACAATTAGATGTCTTCTACAACCCTAAGCATAGGGCTGTAATTAAAAGATAAAGGAAAAAGAGGAAAATTGGTCACTCTCCTCTTTTGACTTCATAAATGGAGATAACGAATGTGGTATGGAGAGAGGAAGTTAATCCTTCTGAATATCTCACCAAACTTTCTCAGTATGCTGGAGCATACACAACAGCCACATCGAAGGTCAGTAATTTACTGAAAGAAAAAGACCAAGCAATCAATTTGCTAGAAGCATAGACACAGGTGAAACAACAGAAGATAGAATAGCTGGAACAACAATTAGCAGTCCATAAGCAATTAAATGATCAATTGAATAAGACATTGCTCAAAGAAAAGCAAAGGATTGATGAGCAAGCAATTCATAAGAAACGAGAGTTATCCCAATCATTGAATAAATTGCAATTGTTAAATGAACAGCTGAGTAAATTGAAGGAAAAACAAATCGCTCAACTAATAGTTTAGATAGAAAGATTCAAGGAATATCCCCAAGTGGGAGAATTCAGATCGGAGGCTCTACAAATTACCAGGGCATTATCTAGTCATTTGAGCCTATTATGTCATAATATCTCATTGATTCTTCCTCTGTGTGAAATTTCATCATCCATGGTTGAAAAATCAGTAGATGTGAGACTGGATTTGGAAAAAGTAGATGAAAGATTAATAAATTTTCTCTCTTAGCAAGAATCTAAAGAGAGAAAAGTTGCTAATCTACCACAAATTATGGAATTGCATAAAGAAATTATATTTACTGAATGACAATCTCAGCTAATTAATAATAGTCTTTATTAATCAAATTTAATAATAGAGTGTTCTCCAGGGAAACTTCCACCAGTAAAAGCATTAAAATAGACATGGAAGCAGGAGCTGAAGCAAAGAGACAGATTGATTGCAGGTATTCAAAGTTTAACATGGGAAACCTTTTGGTTTTTCCTTGTCAAACCATATATTCAGCAGACATCGATGAAATGCGTCACTGATGCAATTGGCCATATGATTCCCGAACTTAATGATGCCACATACATTGCTCAGTTACACTCACGCATGGGTCATCCACCAAAACTTCAAGCGATTCTCACCATTTTTCAGCTCCAATCACAAGATGATTATCCAATACAGTGAACCATTTTTGATCGATCACAGCATGCCTATTTCAAGAATATTTTCACATTTTTGTGATTTGGTTATACCAGTGCATAGCATATTTATTTCGTAATTTGTTAGTTTAAGTAGTATTTATAGACCCTTTCATGTTTTTAGAAAGGGTCCTCAAATTTTTGTATTAAGACTTGGATCGGAAGTTGCACTACTGTGCTTCCGATATATTTATTTTTATAAAAACTGGACCTGAATTCTGAGTTTTGATAAAGAATGCTTTTATGTGATATGCACTATTGCTTCTTGTGAAAGTATTTCCAAGTTAAAAGGCAGGATCTGAATGTGATTCATATCGAAGGAGACTCAAATGCATACGGTACTACTATCTGTGTTTTTTCTTCATGCTTTTATGTGAATCAACATTTACTTATTTTGCTATTATTGATATATGTATATGTTCTTACAACAATTCTTTGACTTATCACTATTGAATGTTTAAGAGTTGTTATCTTTCATATATATGTGTGTCAGTAATATATAAAGATTAGTGTGATAACGTTTTAATTATTACTTTGTTCAACTACTTGAACAAAGTAATTATCATATGAATGAATATTTTTATTTATGAGTAGAGTCATCTATATGCCTACTTGTCAATAAGAACCATCAATAATTGCACGAGGAGAAAGACTACCTAGGATATATTAGTTACTTTTATATTATTGCATTTTAGAATAGATCATTTATCATTCCCATTAGATATTAAAAAATCGTCACTTATCCATCCCACTTATATATCATTGGGAAACTGGTCCCATTATATCTAGTTAGAGCCACCACACCAAATGGAAAAGGCACTACTTTTAAGGTTTAGACCGGGTGGTTTTCCCCGATGTTGATGCAGTGATTTTTGAGGCATCAACAGGTCCTGACATACCCTCCTTCCCCTCCAAACATCGTGGTCTTAACCCCAGTTCCTCAAGAAAATCTTAATACATCTCCACTAATCTAGATGGCTCTTCCAGGATTTTTACTAAACAAGTATGTACCTCTTGATCTACCTCATCCCTTAAGTGTCATGCCCCAAGATTACCTAAATATTCTACCTAGATCCAATGGGGAAGATAACAACATGACACAGAGACACATAAAAACCTTCTTCGCCTTTGCTGGGAACCTGAATGTGGAACAACTGGATGTGGTCATAAGACTTTTTGTACAAAGTCTTGATGGAGAAACCAAAAAGTGGTTCAAAGGCCTACCAAAAGCCTCCACCACTACATGGGAGGAGTTGGAAAATGCTTTCACCCAGAAATGGGGAGAAAAGAGGAATCATGAGTACCTCCTCACTGATTTTAATTCCATAAGAAAAGGATTGAAGGAGGATACTTCAAAATTTATCAAAAGATTCAATAAGAAGTACAATAACCTTCCAGTAGACATAAAGCCTCCTCCAACTGTAGCTCATGTGGTTTTATTGAGATCTTTTGAGTTTGGCATTGGTTTTACCTTGAGAGAAATGAAGTCTCTCACTCTAGACCAACTTCATATCGATGCCCTTGAAGTAGAAGAAAATCTGGCCTCGGTAGCGAAGTCAAGGGTAAAACAAGAACCTACTAAACCCAAATAAGGAAAGAAGAGGTATCCTCCTCTAGTCAAGATAGAGAATCATCAGAGCCGAAGTGGGATGATCTGGAGAAACTCATTAGGAGTTTATCAGAAAAGGTTGGAAAGCTTGAAATTGAGAACAAGAACCTCACCAGACAGAATGCTCAAGTCAACAACCAGGGCTATAACTCGCAACATAGAAGGCCTCCACTGCAACTAATTTCAAGGGAAAGAAAGGAACAACTTGATCAGATCCCTTATCCCTTATACTTGGAAGATGGCGCTGATGAAAAATCATCAGATACAGAAGAGATGCAGGGAAATATATATTCTACTTTTGCTGAAGAAGAATATCAGAATATGGCTCATCAGGAAGTCAGTCATCATACAGAAGCAACAGTATATGAGGAAGATATGGATTATTATTGCAAACAGTTTGTAGAATTCATGCAAACACAACCCCAACATGAGTATAATCTAATATCTTCAAAAATAGGTCAAGAGAACCAAAGCAACAAGAAGGAAGTGCTCCCCAAGTTGCTCCTCCCAGACCATAGAAAGGGAAATGTTATCTCCATCCTGATGCACCCAAGACAAGAGTCTCTGTAAATAAGGAGAGAAATGGTCCTAAAGGGCACACAGAAAAGGAGCCACCTATTCTACCTAAAACTACCAGTAGGAAGGGAGAAAGAACAAAGCCATGAGATATAGAAAAGTCCCAACCCACATTCAATCTCCAAAAGGAACTAGAAAAGGTAAAAATTCTTGTTCCTCTGACTGAGCTTCTAAAGCAACCTAATTACAAATCCCAAGTCTCTCAATTCATGCATCTCGTCATCTCAGCACCAACCCAAGATAGTTTGAACCTCCAAGAGTAGATGCCCATGGTTTCTTTTGGGTTGCATGTGGAAGAGTTGGACCCTTCTACTGCACCTTATGTGACTTTGGTGATCCATGACCTTTTGTTACATAATTTCATGTTGGATTTCGGGGCCTCACACAACCTCATGCCATTATCAGTAATGGAATAGCTGGGTTTGGAGATCACCAGACCATACAAGGACTTGTACTCTTTTGACTCCAAGAGAGTCAAATGCTTAGGCGTGATAAAGGATCTAGTGGTAAACCTGGCTTAGATCCCAGTGAAAAGTGTGGTAATGGATATAGTGGTGGCTGGTGTACCTCCTCATTTTGGAATGCTCTTATCCAGATCTTGGGGTTCCAAGGTGGGTGGATCTATCAAGCTAGATATTACTTATGCCACCATTCCCACTTTTGGAGGTGAGCAAAGGAGGTTGTACAAAGAATCCAGGTTTGTGAAAACCATGACCCCAGCTAAAGGCTCAGAAAACTCCCTAGTGCACGGGAAGGATAGCGACATATCCTTTCTACTCCTAGAAGAGGATGAGGCTTTCCGAGAGGAAACATTATTACACCTAATAGGAAATTCAGAGCACTCGTGAGTAAATGAAAATAAAATATGGAAATTATACTTTGATGGAGCAAACTCAAAAGATGGAAATGGAGGTGGAATATTATTGGTGTCTCCGAAGGGCGGCCTGATACCCCTGTCTTTCAAACTATATTTTGAGGCTATCAACAATGTGGCAGAGTATGAGGCACTACTCCTTGGGTTACAAATGACAATAAATATGAAAATTGAATGCCTATCGGTCTATGGAGACTCTTAGCTAGTCATAAGGAAAATATGAGACCAATGCCAACCCAAACAGCCTAGGCTAAGGATGTACTGAAATGAAGTGTGGGAATTAATCGATAATTTATTCCTGGGCTTTATCATATAGTTTCTTCCCAGGGAAGAAAATAGGATGGCTGACTCTCTTGTGGTAGATGCAAGCACTTTCAGGCCCCCACAAAATCCACTCCTCATATATGAGATAGAAGTCAGACACATGCCTTTAATACCTGATAATGTCAAACATAGAAAGTATTCGAAGATGTCGAGCAGGTGAAAATATTCATAGCAGTCATTAGGGAGTTCGCCCACTCCACCATCAATCAAGAAGAAGAAGAAGAGGAACAATAAGCCACTTTGTGGGAAGACACAGTGGCTAGGCAAAAAAAAAAATGCAACTAAAAGGGAAGACCATCACTCATGGACTTGTTCCACTAGAAATACTTTTTAATAAAGCCAACATAGCTTCCAAACAAATGGCCCTAGAGAAAGATGAGCAAATAGAAGATTGAAACCTCAGATCAGAGGAGGAACCCCAAATGATCAGGTTTTCCAAAGGAATACCCTTGCAATACAGATAGAGGTATTTAGATCTATTCAAAACTTACAAAGATGTATTTTCTTGGTCTTATGATGATTTGAAATCATTTGATACTAATATTATTCAGCATAAGATTCCTTTGAAGAGTGGGATAAAGCCATGCAAACAGAAACTTAGACAGATAAATCCACTCTTACTCCCCTCCATTGAAAAGAAGGTAAGGAAGTTGTTGTAGGCCAAGATCATAGTACCATTAAGATACTCTGAGTGGGTAGCTAATTTGGTCCCTGTCCAGAAAAAGAATGGAGAGATAAGGGTATGTGTGGACTTCTGGAATTTAAACAGGGCATATCTAAAATATAACTAACCTCTGCCCAAGATGGATAATATATTGCAGAAGGTAGTGGGTGTAGCCAGAATGTCCATGATGGACGGATTCTCTAGATTTAACCAAGTGGTAGTCCACCCTGACGACCAGAAAAAGACTACTTTCATAACCTCGTGGGAAAATTCATGTACGTCCGCATGCCATTCGGGTTGATAAATGTAGGGGCTACATTTTAGAGAGCTATGGACATAGCTTTCGTAGGTGAGAAAGAAAAATTCATGGTAGTATACTTAGACAACATCACAATATTTCATAAGACTAATTAAGAGCATGTCCTCCATTTAAAGCTCACTTTGGAGAAGTATAAAAGGTATGGTTTCTCTCTGAATCCTTAGAAATCTCAGTTCGCCTTGAGTGAGGGTAAGGTTCTTGGACACATAGTAGCACAAGAAGGAGTAACGATTGATCCTAAACGAGTCAAATCCATCATCCATATTCCCTTTCCAAAAAAAAAGAAAGAAGTCCAAGCCTTTTTGGGAAGGATAAATTTCTTAAGGTGATTTATACTTAACTATGTTGAGATAGTCAATGGTATCACAGATATGCTCAAGAAGGAGAATGAAGTCAATTGGAGCATTTTCCCCCATGATTCTTTCACTAGAATAAAAGAAGCTTTGGTTGAGGCCTTAGTGCTAGTTAGCCTTGACTATTTAGTTCCTTTCTACATCTCTTATTTTGACTCTCCACATACCATTGTCATTGTGCTGTTACAGAAAAATAAAGAAGGCTACAAGAAACCCATTTCCTTTTTCAGCCAAGTCCTAAAAGATGTCGAGCTGAAGTATAATATATTGGAGAAACAAGCCTATGCATTGGTCAAGACACTAAAGTCATTTCGTATGTATGTGCTACAATCGAGAATCACAGCATTCATCCTAATGACTACAATCAAGGACATCCTAGTGTAGGGAGACAATGAAGGAAAAAGGGTATATGGATAGATAAAATACGAGAATATGAGCTAGAAATAAAGCCTACCAAGCTCATTAAAGGCCACAAGTTGGCCAAGATTTTATCTGAATCGAACTGCCAAGCTCTAGGGATAAACCACATCATAGAGGAAGGCAGACCAAAGGATCACCACAGCAGAATTAAAATAGTTGAGCAAAAGATCTATGCCAAATATGAGGGATTGCCCAGGTATAAGAAAATTTTTCATTACCTCTTATTCCTAAGATTCCCATTAGGACTGGATAGATCTAAATACCAAAGTCTAAGATTGTAGGCACATAAATACATTATATCCAATGGAATTCTCTACTGGAAGGACCTGTTGGGGGTATTACTGCTATGTTTGGTTGAGGGAGAAATACATGAAGTGATCGAGGATTTCCATGGGGGAGTATGTGGATGACACTACAGTTGAAGACAACAACACATTAAATCATCAAGGAAGGATTCTACTGGCCCACACTGTTTGGAGACATTTATTCTTCGGTCAGGTCGTGCCATAAATTCCAATTGTTTTCTGAAAGAAAAAAAATTCTCCTCTCCCCCTGATTCCTGTGCATGTAGAGGATCCTTTTAGATAATGGGGATTGGACTTCATTGGAGAAATAAACCCACCATTTTTTGAATGGTTCTATTGATATATGAGTTTGGAGAGGCATTTCATTAGTTGGGACTGGCCTCCCCATTCTTTAGCAGGCATCACAACTCAAAACAAACCTTTTGGCATATTTGAAAAGAGTGGACCAGTAGTAACCCACAAGTAGGTTGTTCTTTTGTCTACAAAATGGCCACCACAGGGTTCACTGTGGCAAGCTCTCATGACATCATACATCTCATCTTCTCGCACACATTTTCTCATGATTAAATCAGGTCCTCTACGGTACAGATCCCCCTCTATCCAAGAATAATTAACACTTCGCTGCACAATATTATGTTTCTCCCTGGTGGAAATATTTTGTGGCAACATGCTTGAGACCAGATAGTTAGCCACATCGAAAAACAAAGGAGTATGTGTTGAGACAACAAATAAATTATCATCTGGAAAATCATCCAGAACTAGTACTAAAGTTCTGTCTCGAGCAATGCTCATTCGAGATAAGTACTCTGCAACCAAAGTATCTCATCCAGGCCCGTCAACCACAGTGATATTAAATTCCTGTAACAAAAGTAACCATCTCGTAATTCTTCTATTAGTAATGGGCTTATTCATAAGGAACCTAATAACAGAGTGATAAGTATGGACAAAATTTCCGTAACTATTAATATAATGCCTAAATTTGTTGATAGCATGGACTAGTGTTAATAATTCCTTTTCAGTAATTGTGTAACTTAGCTCTAGAAGTGAGATATTTTTGCTAACAAAGTAGATAGCATAAGTAAAGTGATTCTCCCGTTGTCCAAAAATGTCTCCAAGTGTAGTGCTCGTTGCATCGGTACAAATGTGAAAAGGGAGATACCAATTAGGTCATCTCAACAATGGAGAAATAGACAATTTGTCTTTTAGGTCCTCAAAACATTATGATAGTCAGTATCCCATAAAAAATCATCATCTTTAATAAGCAATTTAAACATGGGTGCTGCAATTTTAGTAAAATTTTCAATAAATCTTCTATAGTACCCTACATGTCCCAAAAAAATTCTTACCTATTTTTGCAACATTGGAGTTGGAATATGTGATATTACCTCAATTTTTGCAGGATCAAAATTTATTCCTTCTTGTGATACATGATGTCCCAAAACAATTTCCTTAGTTTGCATCATTTTACATTTAATATTACTAAGGGCCAATTGAGCTTCTTGACAACAAATCAATACCTTTTCCAAGTGCTTCAAATCTTGTTGAAATTCATCACCGTACATTGTGAATTCGTCCATATAGACCTCCACATAGTCATGTATCAAATCAACCAAAATAGCTAAAACAACTCTTTGAAAGGTAGTTGGAGCATTGCACAAACCAAAAGGAAGAACTCGTTAAGAATAGGTGCCCCATGGATAGGTAAAAGTAGTATTCTCTTGGTCTTCTAGGGCTATTTGAATCTAATTATAGCCATTGTACCCATCCAGAAAAGAGAAGTTATTTTTCCCCGACAATGTATCAAGCACCTAATTAATAAAAGGTAAAGGAAAATAGTCTCGCAAGGTAGCTTTGTTCAACTCTCTATAGTCAACACAAATTCTCCATTTCCCATTTTTCTTGGGAGCTACGACCAAGGGAGATACCCATTTACTGTCAGAGATAGGATATATAAAACTTTCACTTAAAAATTTCTGCAGTTCATCTTTAACAATTTATTTTACAAATAGATTCATTCATCTTTGTGGCTGCCACAGGCCTAACTTCTTAACTCGTGTAAATGTGATGTGTACAAGTGTCAGGATGAATACCTTTCATGTCCAAATAATCCCAAGAAAATGAATTGGATTATTTTTTAACCATATTTATTACCTGTTGTTTTTGTTTTGTACTTAATTCTATACCAATGTGTTGAAAATAGCAACAAGAAATGCTAAATATAGAAGTGATAAAAATAGCATTACTATAGATAGAATTTCGAGATACATTCCAATTTTAGTTAGTCCCTGAACTAAAATCAAGAATTAAAATTCGAATTTGCTCTTAGCAGTTGTTTGAAAAATAATTAATTAATTCATCTTGAGTTAATTAGTTGGAGAAAATCAAACATGAAGTCTATGTGAAGACATGCAACAGTTTCTCCATTGATTGACGAATTTATCCCTTAGTTGAGGAGAAGAGTATGAGTTGTAATTAGCTAGCTCAGTTAACTGAGTTAAGTCTATTTAGATTAGTTCCAACAATTTGTAGAACTAATTTTGAGTTCAGTTCATTAATGCATGCATGCATGTAACTGCTGCTCTTCAGATAATTGAATATTCTCTCATAAATAACTCATGCATGTCAGTTCAGTCAGAGACCCAGTTGAGATCAGATGATGGGATAGTGTACTATCAGTTGCAGGAATATTCCATGGAGGCTATCTCTTGCACGTATAAGGAATTCATTCGTTCAGGATTGCACAGTTATTTCTGAGTTTAGTGAGTTGTATGAGGCCAGACTTCACACAGGTGGCATCATTGGACCCCAGGAAAAACTACGCAAGGAAATAGGAGGCTTGGAGGGCTGAGGGAAGGCATATGTTGTGTCTATTTAGTTTGTGAGTGATATTGAGGGATTGTATTGAGAGCTGGATAGCTTGTGAGCTAAAGTTTTGTGTAATCTGGAGATATTTCCAGTTGTATGATAATACAAAGATCAGGGTTTTTAGCTAAGGCCTTCCCCTGAGTATTCTTCTGTGTTCATGTGTGATTTCTTTCTCTTCATCTGTTATATGTGTTCTATTTGATCTTGCTCATAATCGATTAAGCTTCCGCAAGTTTGTTTGCAGAAGTAGATCAAGTATTTTGCTTTAGTATATTGCATTATCAAGTGATCTACAGTGAGAATTTCTACATGGTATCAAAGCAAAGGTGATCAAAGCGAAGAACAGTATACAAGAAGGAAGGAGTTTGAAGTTTGAAGTTCCTTATTATAGAAATCGAGTTCTTATCACATCTCTAATTTCATCAATGGCAGTCAACGGTTTGAGACTCAAGTATGCCCTTGATGGCAACTCGAATTATATAGCCTGGAAGGATCGCATGGAAGCAGTATTAGAGGACAACAGTTTGAAGGACTTCATTGATCAAGAAGTTCCCAAGCCTGCAATAGCTAATGCTCAAGAATTGGCGGAATGGAAGAAATGTGTGGCTAGAGCAAGGAGAATCCTCCTGGAGGGAGTTTGAGACCACATTGTCTCGAACCTCCATGGGAAGGAGACACCATTTTCGTTGTGGAAAACATTGAAGGATCTATATCAGAACAACAACGATCAGAGGAAGCTGGTGCTGAAAGACAAGCTTCATAAAATCAAGTGTAAAAAGGGCGACACGATCTCTACATTCCTGAACAAGATCACCACCTACAAGGATGAGCTTGGAAGTGTAGGGATCACGACAGCCGATGATGACATGGTGAGTCTAGCTCTCTTCAGTCTTCCTAAGAGCTGGCATAGCCACCAAGACTTAGTAAATGGAAGAGAGAAACTGCCTAATTGAGAATGACTTTGGTCAGATCTGATGCATGAGGAGATAAGGAGAAGCACCATAGATGGATCTTCATCAAAGAAATATGATGAAAAAAATCTAGCCTTAGTGAGTAAGGCAAGGGAAAGTGAAGGTCTCCCGTTCCAAATCTAGTTCTTCCCATGGTGGGAAGAAGTTTCACAAATCGAAAATGTGATGCTTTCATTTTCATGAGGTGGGCCATTATGCTATGAATTTTCCACAAAATAAATCCAAGAAGGGATCCTCGAAGGGATTATATGGTGAGGCATTGGCCTCATAGTTCGAATTGGATTTCTCTCTTATCGCATGCATGGTTTCATCCATGGTGGGATGTGTATGGTACCTAGATAGTGGAACTTCATTCCACTTGTCCGATGACAAGAATTTTTTTAGCACCTTGGAGGAGAAGCATCTCTAGATGCGGATTGAGATGGGCGATGATGGAAAGTACCGTGTTTCAGGTGAAGGTAAAGTTGTGTTTCAAAGGGAGCATGGAGCTCCTCTCACCCTAACTGATGTAAAGTATGTACCAAGTATGAAGAAGAATCTTGTGTCCATTTCTATGCCAAAAGGTAAAGGCTATGATGTAGTCTTTAGTAAAGGAAAGGTATTCCTGAGGCATATCAACACTGGACAGACCAAGAGAAATGGGATTTGAGTTAAGAATCTCTACAAGCTAGAGGTAGACAACTGTGTTGCATTGAGTTCCAAAACTGAGTTGGTGCAAAGCCATGATATTGGCGAGCTATGGCATAGAATATTGGGCCACTTGCACCATGGGGACCTGAAGATCATGCAGCATATTTCTACTGGACTACCCAAGGGAAAAATGGAGCAAATGGATACATGCAAAGGTTGTACCTTGGGTAAGTATGCAAAATTGAGACAGTAGAGCTGGAGCAATCGTGGAGCGAGTTCACATAGATGTTTATGGACCATTCTCTACAGCCTCCACCGCTAAACAAAGGTACTATGTTATTTTTATTGATGATTTTTCTTGTAGATGTTGGATCTACTTTCTACAAAATAAGGATTAGACCTTCTTGAGGTTTTGTGAGTTTAAAGCCTTGGCAGAGAAAAAATTTGGAAAGAAAATAAGAGCCTTGCGAAGTGAAAATGGTGGAGAGTATGTCTTCCAATAGTTTAAGGACTTCTGCGTTGCTGAAGGAATTAAATGGGAGTTGAAGGCACCCCATAACCCACAATAGAATGGAGTGGCCGAAAGGAAGAATAGATCGATAGTGGGAGAAGCTTGAGTGATGTTGCATGACCAAATCCTACCACTTCATTTGTGGGCTGAGGCATGCAATACAATAGTATACTTGCAGAACATAAGCCCGCACTGTATATTGGCAATGAAGACACCAATGGAGGCCTTTTCTGGGAAGTGACAAGATGTGAGTCACTTCCGGATCTTTGAATCATCAGTTTAATGCCATGTGACCAAAGATGCCCAGAAGAATCTAGATCCAACAACTGAGTTGGGGATACTTGTGGGGTATATTGATACACCCCACAACTACGAGTGTTCCTGCCTACCAGTCAGAGGACAATGGTACGCAGAGATATGAAGTTCGATGAGCAGAGAGTCATGTGAGTATCAATTGAGAGGGAGCTCAAGTTGCATGCAGAGGAGGAACTTTTGGTTGCAAAGGAGGAGGAGCCTCGTACTGATGTAGAGTAGCCGCATGCAGAGGATCCTGGAGAGACATCCACTTATGGAGAGTCTTCTAGAGACGGGTGGAAACGCTCAAGGGAAGCTGACAGGTTGGTGCTAGATGCACAAGAGAATGTGGGGCAGCCATCCTCTCAGCACAGATAGAGGAGATCACACAAGCAATACACTGGTTACATGGCCCTGGTTGGGGAGTGTGTAGCGATCAAACCTTCTTATTTCAAGGAAGCAGTGCAGAAACCAGTCTGGGTTGATGCTATGGTATAGGAGTATGACTCTATCATTCAGAATAGTGTGTGGAATGTTGTCCGAAGACCTAGGGGACAAGTCAGTAGTGAGTTCGTGATGGCTTTACAAGGTGAAGTAGGCAACTGATGGTAGTTTTGAGAAACATAAGGCAAGGTTTGTTGCCCATGGTTTCTCACAGGTCGAGGGGATCGACTACGATGAGAATTTTTCTCCTATAGCAAGGTACTCATGTATCAGATCGATGTTGGCACTATCAGCTCAAATGGGTTGGAAGATCCATTAGATGGAAGTGAAGATTGCATTCCTCAATGGGAAGATTGAGGAAGAGGTTTACATTGAGCAGTCGGAAGGATTTGAGACCTTCGATTGTGAGTCACATGTGTGCCACCTCAAGAGAGCATTGTATGGGTTGAAGCAAGCACCTCATGCTTGGTACACCAAGATCGATAGTTATTTCACTGGGTTGGGCTCCACGAAGAGTGAATCAGATGCAAACGTTTACCACATCATGGTAGAAGGTAAGCCATTGATCATTTTTCTTTATGTTGATGATCTGATTTTGACAGGTGATGATCAGTTAATCATGTCTTGCAAGGAGGACCTTGTAAGAGAGTTCGAGATGAAAGACATGGGTCTCATGCACTACTTTTTAGGCATGGAAGTGTGGTAGAAGGATAGGGAAGTATTTGTGTCTCAAGGCAAGTATGCAAATGAGATACTTAGGCGATTCCACATGGAGAAGTGCAAACCCATGCAGACTCCTCTAGCAGGTAACTGGAGGAAGGAGGATCCTACTTCAGGTGAGGTAGTAGCTGCTACTATTTATCGACAGCTTGTGGGTTCACTAATGTATCCAGTGAACACATGACCAGATTTGTGCTTTGTGGTGAACTAGCTAAGTCAAGCTATGGTTCAGCCTACCAAACTGTTTTGGAAGGCAGCGAAACATGTGTTGAGATACCTCAGAGGCACATCTCAATATGGATTGTGGTACAGACGGATAGAGGGAGTGAAGCTTCAAGGCTTCACAAATGCTGATTGGGCAGGGAGTCCATCAGACTGAAAGAACACTTTTGGAGGAATCTTCAACCTTGGTTCAGCTGCAGTTTCTTGGTACAGTAGGAAACAAAGGTTAGTTGCACTTAGCTCAGTAGAGGATGAATACATGGCTGCCAGTCAGGAAGCATGCGAGGCCATTTGTATGCGGAAGATTCTAGTGGGATTGTTTGGTCAAAGAATGGATCCAACTATGATCTATTGCGATAATCAGAGTTGTATCAAACTCTCTGAGAATCCAGTATTTCATGACAGGTCCAAGAACATTGATATCTAGTACCATCATCTTCGAGAGTGTGTGGTGAAGAGGATCATGTTGTTGCTGTATGTTTCGACCGAGGAGCAGGATGCAGATATTTTGACTAAGGTATTGTCAAAATGCAAATTCAAGTTCCACAGAGACAAGATTGGGGTGACTAATAATCCCTTTCTTGTTAATAGGGAGTGTTAAAAATAGCAAGAATAAATGCTAAATATAGAAGTCTTAAAAATAACATTGCTATAAATAGCATTTCAGGATAAATTCCATTTTTAGTTAGTCCTTGAACTAAAATTGAGAATTAAAATTCGAATTTGTTCTTAGCAGTTGTTTGAAAGATAATTAATTAATTCATCTTGAGTTAATGAGTTGGAGAAAATCAAACATGAAGTCTATGTGAAGACATGCAACAATTTTTCCATTGATTGAGGAATTTATCTCTTAGTTAAGGAGATGAGGATGAGTTGTAATTAGTTAGATCAATTAATTGAGTTAAGTCCAATTAGGTTAGTTCCAACAGTTTGTAGAACTAATTGTGAGTTCAGCTAGTTAATGCATGCATGCATGTAACTGCTACTCTTCAGATAACTGAATATTTTCTCATAAATAACTCATGCATGTCAGTTCAGTCAGAGACCCAGTTGAGATCAGATGATGGGAGAGTGTACTATCAGTGGCAAGAATATTCCATGGAGGATATCTCTTGCATGCAAAAGAAATTCATTCCTTAAGGATTGCGCAATTATTTATGAGTTTAGTGAGTTGTATGAGGCTAGACTTCACACAGGTGGCATCATTGGACCCCAGGAAAAACTACGCAAGGAAATAGGAGGCTTGGAGGGCTGAGGGAAGGCATATGTTGTGTCTATTTAGTCTGTGAGCTGTATTGATGGATTGTATTGAGAGCTGGATAGCTTGTGAGCTAAAGCTTTGTGTAATTCGGAGATATTTCCACTTATATGATAATACAGAGGTTGGGGTTTTTAGCTGAGGCTTTCCCTAGAGTATTCTTCTGTTTTCATGTGTGATTGCTTTCTCTTCATCTATTATATGTGTTCTATTTGATCTCGATCATAATCAATTAAGCTTCCACAAGTTTGTTTGTATAATTAGATCAAGTATTTTGTTTTAGTATATTGCATTATCCAGTGATCTACAGTAAGAATTTATACACAATGTACAATGTTTTTGAAGCGCTAATTTCAACAAGTTGAGAAATTTCTTCACTTCTGTCTTCCATGGTTTCCATAGTAAATGATGTAAATATAGTAGGGTGACAAGTTTCCTAAAATTCCATGTTGAAAACATGATGATAGCCATTAAAAGAAACATGATAATTAATGCAATTAAGATCAGAAAAGAATTGTTGCAAAACATGGTCTTCAGATTGTTCTTGAAATCATCTTGATTGTTCTAGAGTTAATAAGGGGAGCATACAATCTTCTTCTCCATAGGGATTCTCCAGCCAAAGAGGTATTTCAAAAGCCAATTGGGTAGATGGAAAAAGGTCAATGTCTGATTTTGTGATCCATTAGAAATAGTCATTTATCCATTTCTGCACCCAATAATAGCATCAATAGTGGCTAGCCAAGGTTGTCCTAAAACTATTAGATGTCTAGGTTTAGAAGTTTTTGGGGAAATTATAATTAAACCAATTGGGTATTCCCAATAAGCTATTTTTACCACTATGTCTTCTAGGACCTCCACAGGTTTAACAATGGACTTATCTTCCAAATCCAGCACAATGGGTGTGGGCCTTACTTCTTTTAATTGTAATAATGTCATGGTGTCAATAGTCATGGCATTGATGGTTCCCCCAAGTCTACTAAAGTATTGGGAAAAAGAGTCCCATTGATTTCTATGTTTACCACAGGATTCCCTACATCATTATACTTTGGTGGTGATCCAGAGATCATTTTTGACATTTGGATAATTACTTTAATATTCTAATTTTTACTTCTCTTCCTTCCTGGCATTTTGATGCAAATATCCTTAATGATCTTGGTATAAATCATAATGTCTCTAATGGATTTCAACAGAGGAATTTTTATGCAAACATTCCTCAATTCATATTCCAAGTCATATTCTATGGGAACTTCAATTTTCTTTACGAGAAATCTCTCCGGATAAGGAGGCTCCCTAGGTTCTTCTTGTGATTCTTTTAGTTCATTGTTTTTTCCATTTTCTATTTGTTTATAATTTTTATTTTTGGGTTCTTCATGGGGATCCTCCTCTTGAATAATTATAGCTAATTTATTTTTCTTAATTGTTTTTCCTTATCTTAATTTAATTTCATTAAGAGGAAAAGTAGTAATAACATATGTGGGAAAAGTTTGCAACTCAATATTTTGTACAATTTGATGAGGTCTTTTATTAGGATTGGCAATTGGTTGTGTAGGCAGCTGAGTTGGGCAAGGAGGGTTAAGTGATTGTTGCACTTGTTGTGTAGAGGAATTAGAACTTTGAAGTAAAGGCAAGGGTTGATGTGTTGGAGGTGGTAATGGAATTAAAGGTTGCTGATAATAGGATGAATTATATCCTTGCTAAAATTGAGGCATATTGGGTGCATAAGGCATGCAATGTGGGCATTGGTACTAGGGATATGCTTGGCTTTGAGGCTGAAATGTATTCCCATAAGGACTTACTCTCCGCCCTTGGTTCTAAGGAGAAGTTTGGGGTGGTTGAGTAGGCCATGAAGGATAGGGTGGTGGAGAATTCCATGACTGATTTTGGGAAAAATCTTGCATATTATGATCTTGATAAACATTATGGTTCAGCCCTCTCCATGACGGATTTCTGATTGTTTGAGGAAATTCACTAGTCTGAGCCCCCCCTTTGTAGATAGCTTGTATTCCTGGTAGGGATGGGCATTCATTAGTGGCATGCTCTTGTGTACAAATCCCGCACACTTCTACCACATTGATGGGACATTCTCTTTCAAAATGCTTATGTCTGCATTTAGGATAAAAAATTGCCCAGGAAACTTTTTCTTCTTCTTGTTTCTTTTTATTTTTTAGAGTATCTAGTTGGTCCCTAATGGTGTTTAAAATATTTATTTTAAAGTTTTCTAGAAGGTTCCCAACTCAACTCTAGTGACACCACCTTGTACTTGTTTATGGTGTCTAGACACATAATCCCTTGAGTTGTCTCAGATCCTTTTTCCTACCTTAGTTTGACTTCTAGAATAATTTCTACATAATTTAGCTATCTCAGCAAAGGGTTTTTTATATATATCACCAGAACTTAGGCGATTTAGTGTTTCAATGCATTTCTCCCTTAACCCCTTCAAAAATGCAATCTTAAAGGTTCTCTCGTCCAAATTATCCATTCATGATTTGTGCTAGTTATAAAGGAACCTCTCTAGGTATTCCTCCATATTTTCGTCCTCCATCTGTTGCATCCTAAAGATATCATTAACATATCTAATTTTACAATAGTCTTGATATTTCTTAAGGAAGACAAACTTCATGTCATCCCATGAGTAAATGGTATGCTCTCCTAAGCTCATGAACCATCTCAGGGTTGAGTCTTTTAAGGTGGCAGGGAATAGTTTAAGCTTGTGTGCATCATCATAATAATTATAGCTTCTACAAAGAATACCAAATCTTAAAAAAAGAGGAGTTAGGACCTTCAGAGGAGGTACCCTGAAAAAGTGGAAGAGATGTCAGGGGTATATTCTTCATATTGATGGTTTTGGTGATGTCCATAATAGGAAATCCAAAGGTAGTCTCTGCATCATCTTCTTGTTTCTTGGGTCCTCCCCTTGGTCCATCTCTTTGATTATTATTTCTTCCAATGTGGACTATGTCATTACCTCCAATGTGATTTTCCCCATTGTTTCTATTTTCCTCTCCTTTATTGGCCATCTTTACTACAAGCCCAAAAGTAAGCTCTGATATAGTGGTCTGGCTAGAAAAGGATTCAAATAAATTAAGCTCAATGTAACCAAGTCCCAAATACCTTCGAGGTCCTCCTATTGCAGATTCCACTTGTGAAAAAACGACAATTTTGTACCTGCAGTAGCGCCCAAGAAATTTTGTCCTTGCTGTTGTATACTTTGAGGTTGTTATGCCTCCTTTTGATGTGGTATTCCTTTTTCTTATGCCACCTTGCTGGTGGAGGTTTCTCCCTCCTCTCTAATACCTGCATAATGATTACATGGATTATTTGGGGGTGTTATTATGGAACCAAATAATTCTGAAAATGATTTTGTGCTTGAAATGATTCTACCCTTACAATCCCTAGGCCTACCTTTACTTTTGTGAATAAGAAAAAAAAAACACTACAAAAATCCACTAAAGGAAACCAGACTTTGGGCCAACGCCATCATAGTGGATGTGTGGCTCTTCACTCATGTATTACAGTACACTCCCTGCCCTTTGATTGTCCTGCAAAATCCTTACCTCACATAAACTCAACAAAGTATTACCTTGACCATTTGCAAGTCCCCGACAATGACGCCAAAAATGTTAGGGATTTTACATGTTGTTGGATTCCCTAAATTAAATTGTCAACCAAAGTTCATAGACTTTGAGTGGCACTACATTTAGATTTCGGTTCTAAACAACTTAGTACATAATTAAGTATGAAATGTTCAATCTATATTTCTAATAATTATAATTTAAAAAGCCAAAGTGAAGAAACATATTTTATTCAAATCTATCTCATTTGAAACCCAAATCACTATTCTAATTTAACTAAAACTTATTTAACTCAAGAACTATATTTAGAAATGAAACTAACAACTATCACTACTAATTCTCTCAAACCAATCTAACAAAAACCTGATTCAAAATCATTTCATAAACTAATCTCAGGGCTCTATGAATCGAAGACAATTCAATGATACTCAAACCAATCCCTATTTCTTAATTCAACACATTTAACTTTGAAAGACAAATCTTACCTTGCTAATTCAAAGCTAATCTAAATGAAGTCATGAAAATTTAATCTAAGTACAGATCTTTCTATGAAAAGGAACAAATAACCAGTGATCTATTCAAACAATGATTACTCTATAACACAAATAATCCCACACAAGAAATCGAAATGACTATGTCATAAATGCCATACAATTCTTAAGATGTTAACACATAGCCTATATAAATAACACTTTGTCTCTACTGGTCTTGGACATTCCACACAGAGCTCAATGTTACAAGAGCCTAGGGTTATTGGTATACATATATAGCTATAAACATATCTCAGTTTAAAACAAGAGATCAAATTCGAAACACGACAGTTGGTTTTCTTAGGAATTTGACTTAAATTGAAAAGTTCAACCATTCATGACTATAAAAAGTATAATTGCGACATTGATCATGTACAAGAGATATTTATAACAATGTCCTCATCTCGCAAAGACTCAACAACAATATACTCGTTGTTTTTACCTAGATTTATGAAAACAAAGTAATATCTTAAGTATGAAATGGCGTATTGAAATTATGAGAACTATTTAACAAAATGATTTGGAAATTAAACACAGATCTAGTTACTGAAGAAAAACACACTCCTACACACTACAATGGTTACAAGACTAGATTCCAAGTCATGGTGGGCCCTTGCCACTTCCCAGAGTGAGTCTTAAGCTAATGCAGTATCTTATGAATCTAGAGACATAACAATTACATGAAAATATAAGTCGGGGCAATAATTATATTATAGTTTCAATGAAACATCAGTCTAGAAGTTCGATCTTACCCAAACATAATCAAGAAGTCGCACCATAATCCCATTCAGCTAGAATATATATCCTTATACAAAGTTATGCATGATTAACTTTTACATACAGAAGATCAGGATTTTTAAAGAGTTCAGTCGATGAAAATGGTTACAACTTTTTGACTAAGAAAAGTAAAAATATAAAATCAGAACTAAGTTAAGCCGTGTGAAATCTCCCGGATGGCTTCGTAGAAATCTCCCGGATGGCTTCGTAGAGATTGCAACTGAACTTAACCTCATTACAACACCATCGATAAAATTGATACCGTGTTAAGAATGAGAAGGCCTATTATGGGATGCCAAAGGTTGAATGGGTGCCCTCTATTGAGTAGTGTACTGAACGAGGTACAAAACTGAGTACAGGATAGTGGATGCAAAAAAGATTTCCTGCTATGTTGTTGAGTGATGTGTTAGAGTGTTTGTTGACCTATCCATGCACCTCAAATGTTTGTGAGTCCTTTAAAATATTAGACAAATTAACTCAAAATTTATAGTTTCATTGATCATCTACTCAAACTAATACGAAAAATAGTACTTAGCAACAAATCTTACCTCCACTATAAAGTAGTGCGGTTTTAGCTAGTGTGGAGTAGTTTTAGCATACAGAAAGGGTAGTGCAAGGTAAATGAGAGTGAAAACTGTGAAATAAGATCTAAAAAATAGGTGCAAAAGTAGGGCCCAACATATCCCTTAATGTTGAAAATAGAAACGAGAAATGTTAAAAATAACATCTAGAAATTCCAATTTAATTTGTTCTTGAATTAAATTGTGAATTAATTTGTATTTATTTTCTCATAGCAACTTGTAATAGTTAACTAAGTTAAGTTAACTTGGTTAACTTAGGAATTTCAAGTTGGAAATATTTTGGAAGTCATGAAAGTGTTCTACCTAAATTTTATGGGTCCAGTATGATTTTAGATCGAGTTGTAATTAGATAAACTAGTTCTAATTGTTTGTTGAACTAGTAGAGGATTAGCAGTCAGTTAGTGCAATGGTGCATCCATAGGTTCTACTCCAGATAATTGAAGATTCACTCATCGGAAACTCATGCATGTCAGTTCTGAGAAAGAGCCAGTTGATACTAGACTGCAAGGAACATGTACTATCAGTTGCATGATTTACTGAGTTGTAAATATCATGCATGAAATTAGGAAAAGGACCTTATTGCAATTGTGCAGCTTTGGAAGCATGAATTCCTTTTAAATACAGACTATTCATCCTATGAATTGAAAAATGAAATAGTGGCTTGGAGAGCTTCATAATAGGCTAAGGATTTGGCTTGAGCTAGCTTGTGAGTCGAGAGTTGATTATAATTGTGTAGGGATTGTTCTTGTGAAAACAAGCATTGTATTCTCATCTTGGATTTCTAATTAATTCAATATAGATAGTATGGGTTTTGAGATGTGGCTTTCCCCATATAAATATTGTGTTATGTGCCATTTATTGTCTTCCTCTTGTCGATTAATTTTTTCATCGATATTTATGTGCTTGCATTGTAAAGAGTATAGTAGATTCTTGTCTTATGTTTTAGGAAATTACATGAGCTATGAATCTAAAGGAAAATCTACACGGTATCAGAGTTGATTACAGTAAAGTAGAGGAGATTTTGAAGTTTTTGAGTTCAAGGTTACAGGTGAAATTCAAATTTGCATTACATACTTCAGGATCGACAGATGAAATTCTATGGTTTGTAGCTCGAATATGCCTTGGATGGAAGTTCGAATTACATAGCCTAGAAGGACAAGATGGAGGCCTTGTTAGAGGATAACAGATTGAAGTAATTCATTGATCAAGACATTCCTAAGCCACTAGCATTAGATGCAAAAGATCTTGTCTAATGGAAGAAGTGTGTGGCAAGGGTAAGCAAAATTATCCTTGAGTGACTTCGACACCACATTGTCTCAAGTCTCCATGGAAAGGAAACTCCACATGCTATGTGGAAAGCATTGACGAACTTGTTTCAGAACAAAAATGACCATCGGAAGTTGGCATTGAACGACAAACTTCGAAAAATCAATATGGAGGCGAGTGACGCAATTCCAAATTACTTGACCAAGTTCACCCATTGTCTAGATTAGATTGGAAGTGTTGGAATCATTGTTACTAAGGATGATGTGGTGAGCCTATCTCTTCTAGTACTTAATACGAGTTGGTAAAGTTATCAAGACTCTATCAATGGGAGGAGAAGCTGATAGATTGGGAACAACTGTGGTCAGATTTGGTACAAGAGGAGTTTTGATGGAACACTAGAGAGGGGACCTCTTCCAATGAAGTGGAAGAGGACTTTGCCTTAGCAAGTAAGGAAAATAAGGCCAAGGGAAAGAATTCCCAAGGCAAGGTGGGTGACAAGAAGATGGACTCGTCGAAAGTCAAGTGTTTTTACTGTCACGAGCACGAACACTATGCCACGAATTTCCCACAGAAGAAAGCAAGCAAGAAGGAGGTTGTAGTATCTACAACAGGTGAAGCTCTAACTTGACAATTCGAACTTGATTTCACTCTCATTACATGTGTGTCCAACAATTTCATGGGAGGTGTTTAGTATCTTGATAGTGGTGCCTCATTCCATATGATGGGGAACAAAGATATCTTTAGGGATTTTGAGGAGAAATACCTTAAGAAGATCATAGTTTTTGGAGATACCGGGAGGTATAGAGCTACCGGGATCGGTACAATTACCTTTCAGAGAAAGTTTGGCTCCCCTCTCAAGATCATAGATGTGATGTATGTTCTAGGACTAAAGACGAATCTTGTTTCAGTCGCGGAATTAGAAGACTGTGGCAATGATGTGATTTTTAGTAAGGGAAAGGTTTTCCTTAGACACATTGCCATGGAACAGGTGAAACATATCGGTGCATGGGTCAAGAACCTGTATGCTCTTGAGGTACAAGATGCATGCAAAGCCTTGAGGATCAAGGAAAAGGTTAGAGGCCTATTGGTTGAGAAGGAGAGTAAATTACCTCTCAACATGCAGCTCCAGAAGAAGCCTTAGAAGCAACTTTAGGAAATTGTGGAGCAGCCACAATTGGAGAAGTAGAGAGGAGAACCAGTGGAGGCATTCACTCATGCAGAGACCTCCAGTAGGGGGAAATTTCGAGCTAAGTGGACCGAGGGAGCACATGTGGTGATACATCCAGGTGTGAGGTGGGGCGATGTGAAATGAGAGTCCCAAAAGGGCTGAAATTGGGTGGGTTCCATTGAGATTTTTTATCTCTTGGACCATAACTTGCTATGGGATCCCACAATACATAGTAGCTGGATGAATCAGTGGCAATTGATGTAGTCAAAGATCAAAGTGGAGGAGGATAGAGAAGTCAGATACTTAAGACCGCAAAGAAGGGTTGACAAAAGTTCAGAAAGGCAGAGTCAGCAAAATCACATATTTTCTCTTTCGACGAAGGTTGTAGTAGTCAGAGACTTTGATGACAGATGCATCATACTAATTCAGGCTGGATTTTTTTTCCTTTTTGGAGTTGTTGTACCTACAACACTATAGAGAAGTGTTGCATGTAAAACATTCCAAAAGTTCAGGATCAGGATAGAGTTGAATTCCTTTCTTGTTGAGAGGGAGTGCTAAAAATAGCAACAAGAAATGTTAAAAATAACATCTAGAAATTCCAATTTAATTTGTCCCTTAATTAAATTTTGAATTAATTTGTAATTATTTTCTCATAGCAACTTGTAATAGTTAACTAAGTTAATTTCACTTATTTAACTTACGAATTTTGAGTTGGAAGTCTTTTGGAAGCCATGTAAGTGTTCTCCCTAAATTTTAGGGGTCCAATATGAGTTTAGATTTAGCTGTAATTAGATAACTCAGTTTACGAAGTTATAGTCAGTTAAACTAGTTCTAACTGTTTGTTGAACTAGTATAGGATTCGTAGTCAGTTAGCGCATTGGTGCATCCATAGGTGCTACTCCAGATAATCGAAGATTCACTAATTGGAAACTCATGCATGTCAGTTATGAGAATTACCCAGTTGAGAGTAGAGTGAAGGGACAGTGTATTATCAGTTCTATGATTTACTGAGTTGTAAATATCATGCATGCAATCAAGAAAAGGACCTAATTAGGATCGTGCAGTTTTGGAAGCATGAATTTCCTTTAAATATGGGTTATTCATCCTAGGAATTGCGCAAGGAAATGGGGGCTTGGAGAGCTGCAGAATAGGGATTTGGCTTGAGCTAGCTTGTGAGCTAAGAGTTGATTATACTTGTGCAAGGATTATTCTAGTGAGAACAAGCATTGTATTCTCATCTTGGATTTTTGATTAATGCAATATATATAGTAGGGGTTTTGAGTTGTGCTTTTCCCCGGATAAATATTATTTTATGTTCCATTGACTATCTTCCTCTTATCGATTACTGTTTTCATCAATATTTATGTGCTTCCAATATAAAAAGTAGAGTAGATTCTTGTCTTGTGTTTTAGGAAATTACATGAGCTATGAATCTACAAGAAAATATACACTTAAGCCTCCTCTTCCTTCTCAGTGCATGGCACAATTCTAGTCAACAGGTTATCAAACCTTTTCCACTAGAATTCCCCCACTATGTTGAAGCTTGTCCTACCTCTTCCCTTCTACACGTTGCGTAGTTCTAGCCCACAGTGAGGCCTTCGCTTAGCCTCTATGAAGCCCAATTGCACTATCATTGTCTCCTTCTCCCTTGAGCCCTATGCACTTCATAGTTCTATTCAACAATTTTGCCATCCTCACCTCTTACACTTGCTCAATGGGATGGACCTTGAAGAGCCCCTCCTCATAGTGCATGGTGTAGTTCTAGTGAGAAATGGCACCTTCCTCAACCATTGTTAAGATCAACTCTGCCATACTCAACAAACCCTTACTCCTTAGTTCTTGTACAAGCCCATCATAAGGAACTTCTTCCATGAGAAAAGTAGGAGTAGAATATATGATTTTCAAGACTAACCTTGCCTTTTCACGAGTGATCCTCATTAACAGGTGCACCACCTCAACATGGAAAGGATATGCTCAAGGAATATTTCAAGGAGAGACAAAGAAGCACTTGCAGAGAAGAAGCATGAAAAACAACCACCATGATAACACTAAGAGATCTCGACACCGACAGAAGAAGGACCTTTCATGATGACTCGGAAGGTTCTAACATTGATCCAAGATCTTTTGGAGGGTGAAGATGAAGATGAAGCAAAAATCATATCTATCATGAAGAACACAAGAAATAGTAGCAAGGAAAGAAACTTGGCATTGCCACATAATCATGAAGCTCCATGCCATCAATGCTAAGTCATGGCTTGTACAAGTGTCATCACAATGTCATGTGTCAATATGTATGGCCACATCATGTGGAACGTAATTACATATCATCAAAGGGAAAATGAAAAAAATGTAATATTGAAGTCCAAGAGTCACATATGGAATATGAAAAGTCACATGTGTACCAAATAATCAAATAGAATTTTAAAGGTAATTTAGGAGTCTAAAAGTCATGAGGGTAGCTCAAGAGTCATGAGGATGTGAAAGGTCATCACTCTTGTTATAAATAGACCCTCATAACTCAAGAAAATGGATTTTTGGAGCCTTATATTTTTGAGAGTTATCCTTGGCTTCTTCAACTTGACATAGGAGAGAAGATCATTCCTTGGAGAAGCAAGAACGACTTAATGTTCTACTACTAGAGCTAGTGGCTCATCATTGTAACTATGTAATTGGATCTTTCACTTAATAATCAGAAGCTCATTGAGCCAACACACTTTCATCCATGTATCATGAATGTTGTAATATTGTTCTTCATATTTTTGCGATATATGTTATGTTCATATGTACTAATGAAATTTAACTACTTCAATGGTTTTGGTGCTTATCTTATTGAATGTGTGTTTTATCTTATTTAGTGATCGTTGTGTCTATGTGAACTATTTCTCTAGATGACTAATGAATCTTTCCTTTCTCTTATGTTCCTCTCTTAGGTTAGTACTATTAGTTTCCTTCGAGAGACTTACTCTTTACTCTCCCTTCGTGAAAGTCTTTGTTCACACATTGCAAATTGTGTTTCGCAATGTCAAATTACTTGCTAATTTTAAAGGTTATATGCATACTCTCTTATAATATTCCCTGTAGCCAAGGAAAACCTTAAGTTATAGTAGCTGATTCGATACTCCGAATGGGGCTCCTAGTCCAAATAGTGAGCTCTAATCGGGACTTCCGGGGAGACCCCTTGTATGTTGGAAGGTTTCTTGCACTGTCAACAAAATGATTGTTAATAACTTTGTGAAGATCCATGGGAATAGAGGATCTAGCTATTTGAACACATAGTGAGCACATTTGTGTAATTACACTATGGTTTCCCTTTCTTTAGCACTTTTTCATGTCATTATATCTTATAATTGTAGAGAGTTTCAAATGCTTACCTTTGATTTTGTTATTTCCTAAATTTTTGAGGAAAATCTCATGCAAATTTTCTCATAATTAAGACCTATTATTCTCAATGACTTTAACCGATGGACCTCTAATTCAACATCAACACCACCCATTTGAATTGAAAATAGTGAACTATCTAATAAATACTCACCATGGTGATCTTAATACTAATGCACATCCTTGAGCAATGTATGATACCTCTATTTGTAATTGTTTCTTGAAACTCTAGTGCTATATATATAAATCAATTGAGAATTTTGGCTAATTTGAAATAAATGAAGTTATGGGTACTACCAAAAGTAATCAACATTCTTAAATTTTTATTGTGATATACTATTATATGTAGGGAGTTTAAGAAGTGTTGATTCCAACCAATTCATAACAAGCTATGCTTGGAGGAGTGCCTCCTAATACTACATCTTGCAATAATTCCAATTATTGATCTTATTCTTCCTCACAATCTATGTAGGATAATATCCTCTAACCACACTTATGTACTTTATTGTACTTGTCATCACAATTGAACCATAGTCTTTTTTCTCTTCATTCATCCATTTGTTGAAGTTTCATGCTTTTAGGTCGACTTATGCTAGGAGAGGGAACACGGTTCTCTATATATTGTTAATTAACATCCTTCTAATAGCTATATTTTTTCTTTAAATTTTCCATATTGGATTAAAAGAATGTTCTATGGATTTAGGTTCCAAGAAATGCACCTCATATTGTGTGCTCTCCTTTAAGGTTCTTGTAAAAAGATCTAAAAAATATGCTCTACGATGTTCTTTAATTGTAAACTTAGGTTTTAAATTTGATGAGTGTGTTTTTTTATTGGACCACTTTGTTAGAGATTTATCAATTTACTAAAGAAATGTGTTGCCCTTAATATCCTCATAAACTACTATCAATTCATTCCTAAAAATGGACCAAGAGATAATATAATCCTGTTTTCATTCACAAAGGCATTAGTATCAAACTAATTGATTAGGTTCTGGATATAAGGATGCAAGAGTCAATATGGGGGCTTCACTCAATGAACG
The DNA here is from genome assembly GCA_031772625.1 of Pinus tabuliformis. Taxonomy (NCBI): domain Eukaryota; kingdom Viridiplantae; phylum Streptophyta; class Pinopsida; order Pinales; family Pinaceae; genus Pinus; species Pinus tabuliformis. The sequence continues at coordinate 869,699,554 of CM062809.1, read as the reverse complement.
TCTAACATATAATGTGCATTCATGGCATACTAAAAAAAATTCTTGACTACATATTTAAAAATACCTCTAAAAATCACATTATTTAAACCCTTACTAATATGAAAATAATAAACCTTCCCAATTTAAAGAAAAAAAAAGAAACTACTTTCACTAGATATTGTAGATATCCATTTTTTCATTAACATTTTTTATACCCCTTTATATATTTTCATTACCTTTGAGCTCTATTTTTTATACTTGCCAATTAAAAAACCATTTACTCCCTATTATATGCTCAATATATTATTTCATTCTTTCCTTATTATATATCCCCCAATATGAATGCATGTGGTATGGTATTTCTCCCCTACTGAAGCCCTCATGTCAAGAGTTACCTTTTGTAAATTTGGGAATTTGTGGAGATTAAAGAGTTGCTCCATCTAGAATATACATGTTATGGTATCTTTACCAATTCACTTTATTATATCAATCTTAGGAATTAAGTAGTTCCTTGGTCCCAAGTTGAACCCTCCATTATGTGGATCTTGGAGTGATGAATGACCATAATTTTATGACTCAATGTTTATTTCCTCCAAATGTGTTAAAATGTTCCCCATACGTGACTAGTGTTCAACAATTTAGTTCTCCTTATTTTCATGATTTCTTTAAGTAATAATATGACTTTTAGGGAACGCCTTATCTAGGGTATGTAGGAAAATGGGTTTGATGTATTTTTCTATGATTATATCTTTTGATCCATCAACTTATCCATTTTATCTTTAACTTCCATGTTTTAATCCATCAACCTTTCCATATTTTGATCCATCAACATTTCCATTTTACATTTAGTTTCTTTTTTATGGATTTCTTATGAATATGCCTAGTAAATATTTTCATCACAATATTACACATCCCATTAAATGGGTTCCTCAATTGGGATACCTAGTTCGCTAAGTCTTCACATTCTTTAGGTATCATGGATGAGTTCTCTAGAGGCATATTTATTTGAATGAGTTCAATGTCATGCATTAAACACCCAAATAGTATAAAAATATAAAGAGAAGCAACTTCGTCCTTGAGAATGGGAGAACAATCAATGAGAAGCCTCTTTAGGAGGCAATCTCCATTCATAATATAGAAATTGTGCAGGATGAGATTATCTCTTAAACAAAGTCTCCTTAAGTATATATAGTAGAAAAATGATATAATTACAATTTAACAGTCTATTTGACCATTGAAAATCATAGTTAAATTGGGTATGTTTGCATGCAACTTGTTCGCAGAAAAACTTAATAGTCTTAGATACACATATTTTTTGATACACTTAAGATTATTGATATGAAAATAAATGCTTCCAACTTGATTAAATGCGAATTACCTCAATTATGTTTATTTTTAACATGTTAGAATAAAAAGTTAGAAGGGTCAACTTGCCTAATTTGGTAACGACTTCAAGGATATTACCAATTAGCTTATTTGAAGCAAGAGATTGTAAAAAGAGAAGAAAACTTTCCTGGAGATAGAGGAATTTTATCCCAACATGTTGTGGAATATAGATAAAGGAAAGTAAGTACTATAGCAAGTTCAATTCAACTAGACTTCTTCCACTTGTCTTGTTTATGAAAAGAACAATACTTAATGGCTAAGTATAATTTCATAGAGTTGAAAGGGTATGACCAACAAGATTGTTAAAACAAATGTCCAATACTTATAGAGATGTGCATCTTCTCAGAGAATCTCAATACTTCAACTCATAATATTAATGAATAAAGAGAGATATTCCAACTTGACTAGATGACTTGATTATCTTGGTCTAGTATTTTCAAAATTATTTTTCTCAAATACTAAATTTTAGGATTGTAATAATCATCTAATTTTTTACCCAAATTAAAATATAAATACAAAGAATCATCAATTTCACTCGATAAGTAGACATAATTTACAAATTAAATTAAAATAGATTAATCAAATACCTTATGAAAGACATTTGAAACCAGATAAAAAAGGGTTAATTTTTCATAAAGATTCTCAACCATGAATGTTTCTTTCAAAATCTATGAAAAAACACAAACATAGAAGCCATATGCCACTTCATTGTGCTCACTTGTTATGAAACCAACTCACAAAAAGATAGAAAAGATAGATCAACGCCTTAGAAATCAGCCTCTTCGAGGGGACAACCTCCTTCACATTACACAAATGAATAATTCTTAGATGATACAAATGACAGTACCTCCTTTCTATATATAGGAGTCTAAGGGGTCATAATGTAATCAGAGCCTACATAACAATAATAATGTAAGCGCACAACAATAACAATAGTGGGATTCTATGAGGCACAATAATAACAATATGGGGACTACATGGGCACAACAATATAATAAGGAGGTTGCGCTAATAACAATAAGGGGTTACACTAGTAGTATAGGGACCTAACATGCCCCTCTCCTTCAAAAAGTGTTTTCCTCAACACTTGAATAGTTTTGGATGCTTCTGTATAAAATTATTGTCCTCCTATGTGGAATCTTTAGTGGGTAAGTTCTTCCACTTGATGAGATACTTTGAAATTGATCATTTCATAGTTGTCAGGTTCCTGTTTCTGTGACTACTTCAGGTTCCAATATCATTTTTGCTTTCTCGTCAAGTTCCGACAATATTGTTTGAAATGGGAGCTTGTCACTTATAAACTTCTTTAAGAATGAAACATGGAAAACTGGGGGCACTCGGGAAGATGGAGGAAGCTCCAATTTGTATGCCATAGTACCAATCTTTTGCAGCGCCTTGTAAGGACCATAGTACTTTGGTCATAATTTATAATCCTTCTTAGATTGCTTGAGGGAAATTCGTTTGTATGGTTGTATTCGTAAAAATACCCAGTCGCCTATATCAAAACTTCTTTTGTTGTGATGTTGATCAGCTTGTTGTTTCATTCAATTCTGTGCCAAAGTGAGGTTATCCTTTAAGAGTTGGAGAACTTGTTATTGTTGAGGGTCTACCTTAACACCTTCATGAGATACAATATGACCCAAGTATTCCACCTCTTGTACTCCAAAGAAACATTTGGAGAGTTTTGCATATAATTGATTCTCGTCCAATAGTCTGAGCACTCTATCAACACATTGAACATGATCCTTCCAAGACTTGTTGTAGATTAGTATATCATAAAAAAATACTAACATATATTTTTTAAGGAAGGGTTTGAAAATGGAATTCATCAAACCTTGGAATGTAGAAGGTGCATTGGTAAGGCCAAAAGGCATGACCAAAAATTCATAATGACCCTCATGAGTTCTAAATGTCATTTTCAGAATGTCTTCAGTCTTCATTCTGATTTGATGATATCCTTCATGAAGGTCCAACTTACTGAAGTAAATTTCTCCATGCAATTCATCAAATAATTCATCAATGAGAGGAATGGGAAATTTATCTTTAATAGTGAGCTTGTTGAGCTCTCTATAATCCATACACATGCGCCATGATCCATCCTTCTTGTGCACCAATACTACTGGAGCAGAGAAAGAAATTTGACTAGGTTGAATTATACTAGCCTCAATCATTTCTGTAACCCTATGCTCAATTTCACTCTTTTGTGCAAAGGGATATCTGTAAGGCTTGGTGTTTGGAGGAACACTTCCTGGAAAATGAATAGCATGATCATGATCACAAATAGATGGGAGGCCTTTGGGAGTCTGAAATAGCTTGGAATAATTGTCCAAGACTTTTTGGAGATCTGGAGAAATAGATGGTTTCGATGTGGGAACCTCTAGTGAACATAATTGTGAAATTACACCACGTTATTCTTCCTTTGGAATATTTTTCATGCCATTAGAGCTGATTATCTTTCCCTATTTCCCCAAAGATTTAGCCATTGGAATCCTAGTAAAACATCAGCACCACCCATTGGAATGGAAAGCATTGGACTATTCAAAACTTATTCTCCCATCAATATTTTGATATTATGGTACTTTCTATAGAAATTTCTCATTCTTCTATTTGCAACCATCACTTGACACTCTGGTGCTTGATATAGGAAGAAATTCAATTCCTTCCCTATCTTACATTGAATAAAATTATGGGTACTGCTCAAATAAATCAACACTATTACCTTTTTCTTATTGATATGTCCTTCTATCTTGATAGTTTGAGGAGTGGTAATTCCTACCAATGCATTACAATATATGGTCGGATTCATTTCTTTATGCTTGATGTGATCTTTCACTTCTTGAACCTTTTTCTTCTTGATATGTCCTTCTATCTTGAGAGTTTGAGGAGTGGTAATTCTTGCCAATGCTTTACAAGATATGATCAGATTCATTTCTTCTTTCTCTGGGGTTGGTTCCTAGTGTATATCCTCTTATTTTGATGTTTCTTGATCCTTTTCTTCCTCCTCTCCATAATCTAAGTAAAATAATTTCTTATCAGAACACTTATGACCTTCAGTGTATTTGCTATCACAATTGTAACAAAGCCCTTTTTATATTTTTTCTTCCAATTGTTGTGGTGTAGACCTTGTAGGTTGTTGAAGGGTAGGAGAAAAAACACTTCCATATTTATAGTTGTGAGTGGTAGGATTCCTTGTTTCCATAATTTCGCTTTCAATTTTTATTGCCAACCTGAATGCCTTCTCCAATGAATCAGGTTCCTAAAGATGAACCTCATGTTGAATGTTATCCTTTAAAGTCCCTATGAAGACAACAATCCTTTGCTTCTCTGGAATATCATTTACCCTTATATTCAATTTTTGGAAGTCCTTAATGTTCTCCGCCATTGAACCCTTTTGTTTTAGATTTATTAATTGGCTAAAGAGGTGTTGCTCTTCATATCCTCATAATGTACTATCATTTCCTCTGTGAAAATTGACCAAGTGACAAGTGGTTTACAAGAAGAAAGCTCTTTATACCATAAACATTGATTCGATTCTAAATATAAAGATGCAATATGTACCTTTTGTAACATTTGTACATAATGTAGATCAAAATATTGTTCCATATGTAGTATACAATTTATTGGATCCTTGCCATCAAACTTCCTCATATCACATTTTCTTGATTTTAGGAGCTAGATCTTGAAACAACTGTAACTCTATAATTGCGGATCTCCAAGGTCTGTAATTGTGATTTTCAGTAGAACTCTGCGTCCTCTTTCTAATGCCACTAGTATGATCGAAATTGGATTCTCCAAGAAAGAGTTATGCCAATCTCCCAAGATGACCTGCTTATATACTTTTTCAGTAGAACAAACTTGTACGAAGTGCCACGTGTTATTATTTCAACCTTCAGACCTCAAAGAAATACACAAAAAGGTACAATTCATCCAATTTTTGTATCTTCTAATGAAATTTCAATCTGATACTGAGAGATAAAGTTATGACGATTTTCCCTAGTTCACCTGTTTGGGATGTAACTCAAGAGCCTGCAAATACCCTAGATTCCTTGGATCATATATCCAAAAATATAAAGAGACAAGATCTTAAATTTAGACCTGAGCTTCAACACGATTTTAGCTCAAATGGGTTTTTTTTTTTTATCTTCTGAAACTTCATAGCGAAAATGTTATAGAAAAAATTCCACAATGACCTGTTTGGAGAAGCGAAACACTAGAATCCAAAGCTCTGATACCAAATGTTATGAAACCAGCTCACAAAAACATAGAAAAGATAGATCAACACCTTAGAAATCAACTTCTTCAAGGGGGAAACCTCCTTTACATTACACAAATGAACAATTTTTGAATGATACAAATGACAAGGCCTCATTTCTATATATAGGAGTCTAAGGGGTCATAATGTAATCAGAGCCAACATAACAATAATAATGTAAGGGCACAACAATAACAATAGTGGGCTTCTATGGGACACAATAATAACAATATGGGGACTACATGGGCACAACACTATAATAAGGGGGTTGCACTAATAATAATAAAGGGCTATACTAGTAGTATAGGGACCTAACAACACTATTGAAAATAGTGTGAAATATGTGTAAACTAGGAAGTAAAAGGCTAGAAATTGTAAAAAGAAATCATAATTAAGTGGTAATGAAAAATAAAAATATAAATTATAAAAACCAATCATATTTTATTCATGAAAATATTGATATTATTTTAGTTTTTAGCGCATATTTTATGAGAATAGTATTATGGTTGGATAAAAGATAAGTTATTTAGGAAATTGATACACTCCATAAAATGGTTTTATCTTTGGAGGTACCATCCAATTCCATGCTTTATCCCACATAGTTATCAATGTTACGACTCCACCAAAGATTGTTCCTACTCCTAACCCTAATGAAATTAATGAGATATGTTCATCCACACTATTCAACCATCCTTGATCTTCACTAACATTTGCATAGAGTCCATCTCATTTTTTGGGGTTGGCTTTATTTCATGCTTGTAAAGTATAACCATATAAGCACTTGTTCATTTGGAATGAAGGCACAATAAAAGTGTCCAATTGTGTTCCTTCTGGGATTTGCCCACAAAGACTGTTAAATTACACATCTAGATATGCCAGCTTGGTTAATTTAGAGAGTTCTTAGGGAATCCCTCCACTCAAATTATTTTTAGCCAAGTCTAACTAATCCAAAGTAGATATCTCATTGAGAGAGGTAGGTATTTTCCCTTCCAAGTGATTTCTAAATATATTCAACAACCGTAAGTCACTCAAATTTCCCATGCTTTGGGGTATTTCTCCAATGAAGTTATTATTGGACAAGTCAACATAATATTTGTCTCTAACACATATGTTAGCCTGAGAATACTCAAAGCCTTTAATGATAACTTGACACCAATATATAATGTATTATCACTAAACTGGGAAGACCTTGGTATTTGAAATCCTAGGAGTCTCCCTAAATTAAAGGGTATTCTCCCTGCAAATTTATTATTGGATAAATCCAACACTCATAGTTTAGAGAGATTTGTGATACAATAAATAATACTACCTTGAAGCTTATTATAACCAACACTTAAAACTCATAATGATTGAAAAGATGCATAATATTTGGGAATTTTTCCTATCAATTTATTTCTCCCTCCTCAAATCTAGTACTTGAAGTCTAGTGTAATTGGAAAAATATGAAGGAAGATTCCCAGAAAAACTATTAGAATGATCAGAAACAACCTCCAAAGAAATTGGAAACACTATGCCTAGGTGTCCACTAAGTTTGTTCTCCAACACCTTGATGCCATCTAACAATGTACAATTCTATAAAGATATGGGAATATTTCCGTTCAACATGTTTTTGGATAAATAATGGGGACTTACTAGTTCCACCATGAGTGTAATATGGAAACTCCCTTGACGAATTGAAAGTAGCAGTAGTTGCATCATCCAAATCTGCCAATAATATAAAAAGGCTGAGAAGCATGGAAATAACGACTTTATCCATGTAGTGTTGCGTATGAATACAATTTCATTTCCTATAAAAAAAGTTAGAGAAGAATGTTGAAGAGTCATACAAATTGGCATGATGAGTTGGGTTTGGGCAACAGAGAAGTGAAGAAATTCTTTCAGAATTTCATAAAATCCCGTCAGGTTTTGAAAATCATGATTTTGCAGTGCACCCAGATGGACTTGCGTGTCTCTATCCCAACTGACTTGGAATAGTTCCGTAAATTCAAAAATTTAAGTACACTAAAAACGTTAAGGCATTTAAGATGGAGGACTCAAGAGAATAGTAAACAAAATATATTAATTTTTAAACATGAATCCACTTGCAATTCAACAATAAATCATGGTTTTAAACTCATGATTTCATTATGTCTAAAAATTTGGAAGAATTTTAAATCAATGCATTATGGGTTCCGTATCATGATTTAAATTATAAATCATGGTTTCAATATCATGATTTAGTGATACTTTCATTACAACCTCAAAATTAGGATGAATTTATAAATAAGGTTTTAGAAGAAAACAAAATTCACAAAATCAATTAGACTTTTATGGATCTATTTTAGAAAAATAATAACCTCATCGATTAGACTTCTATGGATTTATTTCATAAAATAAAAAACCCACAAATTCAGTGGTTCATGGTTAGGAATTTACATGATATACACATGTCACTCATTAAAAAAATAACATATAGAGCACAAATTTAGTGGGTCAGGGTTAGGAATTTAGTCACTCATTAAACAATAACATATAAAACACAAATTTAGTGGGTCGTGGTTAGGAATTTAGTCACTCAGAAAATAACATATAAAATACAAATTTAGTGGGTTTTGGTTAGGAATTTAGTCACTCATTAAACAATAACATATAGAGCATATAAAACACAAATTTAGTTGGTGATGGTTAGGAATTTAGTCACTCATTAAACAATAACATATAGAGCAGTTGCTGCATAAAGTAATTAAGGATGCAAAGTAGGTTTAAATTAGCATATCCATTGTGATATTGTGAGATCAAAGAAAGTTGTAAATTTTATTTGGAATTCTATACTTAATAAATTTATTGAAATTTATATAAATAATATTTCAAAATTTAAAGGGTAAGATTGGTTTTCTTCCGAGGGTGGAAGCTTTTGAATATCTTATTTTTTTTAATAAGTTGAGTTTAAATGTTTTATATATTAGTCTTTTTCATTATACTTTAGTGATAAAAACAATTTTGAGATTATAATTTCATGTTGTTAAAATTGTATTCTTACATATAAAAATAAATGCAATATTTTAAAAAATCTCTAGAGCCACTTAAATTATAGAAAATCAACAACTCAAATATACAATTTCAACAATTCTAGTCAAATTTCAAGTAAATTTGATTAGAAAATATGTCCAAAAAAGAGCAAAGTGTTGAGCATATAGAATATTCTCATTGAATGAGCGCAAATGTTCTATCATTTGCACATTTTCTAGCAATCTCACCAAAATCCAACTATAGAAGAGTTGTTGGAATTACAATTTTCCATTGTTGGAATTATTAAAATGCATTCAATGAACTCAAAAACCCCAGTTAGCCTAGATGTAGTCTCAACAACTGAAATCCATGACTCTTCCTCGATGATCACCTAGGTTCTTCTTGCAATAACATCTCGCATTGGGATTTGCATCCCAAGATGTAATGATGGGTTCATGTGGGTTTCTGGAGGGACAATTTTGCCATTTTATTCTCATGGTGTGGAGTAATTTAATTCATTGTACTTGAGGGTTAGCATTGTATTGGCGGTGTTTTTATCTTTGAGTTTTGTGCATAGTGGATTTCTTTGTGTGGGGTTTGCACGTAAAGGATGCCTATGGTTTCTAATCTGTCTTGTGTTGATTTTTTATTTTCTTTTGGTTATCATTCAATCCATCATATTCAAAATATTTGGTCTCTCTAGAGGAGGTGTTACTCGTTGTTTTTTTCATGGTGGGTGTACTTGATGTTTAGCATTGTATTGGTGATGGTTTTTTCTCAGGATTTTGCCAATAGTGAATCTCTTTATGTTGGAAATGTACGTTGAGGATGCTTATGAAATTTGGTTGTTTTGCACTAGTTTTTTTTATGTCATTTTAGTTAGCATTCAACCCTTCATAGCATCTTCGAAAAAAATATTTACTCTTCATTTTTTTGGTAGAAGTGTTGCTCGTGGTGTTTGTCCTTATGAATTTCTTAGAATTTCCTTTCACCATATTTTTTGTTTGTCTTTGTTGATTCTACCAATGTTGACATCCTATGTGGGGATTTGAATTCAACGACATGGTGGTGCGGTGACTTGGTTTCCTAGAGGGATAGTTCCATCATCATATTTTGGCCATTTGGGAATAGTTTAATTATTTGTACTTGAGCTTTAATTTATATTGACAATGTTTTTCTTCCAATATATGTGTAGAAAAACTGTGATAGGTTAACCCGATAATGAAATATAAATCAAAGCAGAATACTATAACCTACTTCTACTATCAATTTGTGGAAGCTTAAAGATCGAGCTAAACAATATAACCAAAAGAAGAAGAATCAATGACACAATACACATGAAAATACTTTGGGGAAAGCCTCAGATAAAAACCCCACACTATTGTATTATCATACATGGTGGAAATACATAGGAATTATACAAAGCCTTAGCTCTCATAGCTAGCCAGCTCTCAGTACATACAATCCTCACAGATGCTCATAGGAAATATTCGCTTCTCTCCAATCTTCCTCTCTACCCTCAAAGCTCCTATTTCCTTGCACTGTTCCTTGTGGATGATTAGCCTATTACCAAGTGGAAAAGCAAGTCTTCAAAACTGCGCAATCCTCAAGGATGAATCCTTGATTGCATGCATGAGTTTTCTCCATGAAAAAACACATGCAACTGATAGTACATTGTCCTTGAACATTAATCTCAACTGGGTCTTTCTCAGAATAGACATGCATGAGTTTCTGACGAGGGAATCTTCAGCTAACTGGAGTAGCACTAGTTGAGTGCATTAATGCATCAACTGACTGTTAACTCACTATTAGTTACTCAAATAGTTTGGAACTAATTTAACTGGACTTAACTCAGTAAACTAAGTTAACTAATTACAAATCAAATATAACTCAATCTTATCTCCTTAATTTAAGGGATAACTCTTTCATGACTTCAGAAAGACTTCTAACTTGAATTTCTCCAACTAATTAATTTAAAATAATTAATTAATTATTTCCAAGTACTTTTTAAGACTAAATTCGATTTTAATTCACAATTTAATTAAAGGACAAATTAAATTGGAATATTCTTGTTGCCATATTTCAACACTATGCAGTGTTCTACTCATGGTGGAGCTTTTATTGTTAGGAACGTAGGCTGAGTATTCTTATGGGTGCTAGTTTGTGCTCTTGCATGGTCTAAAAATCAATGGTTTCTTGTTCATTTCTAGGTTGGAGGTGCTACTCTTGGTGTTTGTATTGATGGTTGTTGTTGTGATTTTTTCTTGTGTTTTGTGCTTTCAAGGTAGCTTACTATTCTCATTGTTCTAGTGGGAACTTGACTTTCATGCATGGTTTTGGGTGTTTCAAATTTGTTCTTTGGTCTTCAAAAATTAGACTGTCTTAGATGATGTTTTGGTATGTTGGTTTTTCTACTCGAACAATGGTGATAATTCATAGTTTGAATGGATTTAAGATATTCTTTTAACTCTTTTTTTTTTTTTCAAAACATGCATGTAGTTGGGAATTTTGAATATATTTCTACAAGTGCTTTTTTAGTTTGACTTAGAGGTTAATTGTTGGTAGTGAGCTTTATATGTTGTTTGGGTATTTCCTCTAATTTTTGTGGCCCAATTCTAGTTGGGTTATGGTGGACATGAGTGTTAGGGGTTTTATGTGTCATCACAATAAGAAAACATAGTGACTATGTTATAATGTTTCTCCTAATTGTACATGATTGAATTATTTTTCTCAAACTATATGAGGACTAAAGGGCAAGATATATTCTCCTCTAGGAATTTATTCCATCTTACTCAATCTTACCTATCAATATTATATAATCTACTCTTATCTACTGGTATTGTCTCACTTATATCACCTATCTTATCTACTCTTACCTATGATTTTGAGAATCAATCTCATTGACCAAGTAATTGATCTCATTTACCAAGAACTAATGTTGGGAATTGAAGGTGATCTTGACCTTATCTATCCTCTTGAACTTATTATGCTCAAGTTATTTGATTCAATTTTTTCTTTTTTCTAATCGTGTATGTGTTTTCCCTTTCAAAACATACTTCCCTTAACTTCCTACCTTGACATTCATGACACGCATATATCTTCCTTGTGACTCACATGCATTTTAGATCCCTCCCTTCAATATGAGACTCACACGAATCTAAAATCAAAACCAAATGAATATCAACCATAAGTTGAGAACCATTGGGGTTGGAGTGTCAAAAATTTGGCAACATGTTTACGAGGGGGGAAACACACTAGACATTGTGTGACATTTATCCATTTCCTAGTTTGGCTTTGGTATGTGTAATGGTGCTTTAAACTATGTTTAATGACATGGTTGGGTTCTTTTATGTTTTTTTCCAACATGGGTTTTCTTGATTGGTTCTACTCATGTTAAGGTCTTGCTTTGATATTTGCATGCCAAGATGTGGTGAGACATTCTCTGTTTTATGTATCCTATTATGGATGCCCTAGTGAAATTTCACATTTTGTTTACTTTTTTAGGTGTTTTACATTTAGAAATTGGTGTTTGAGTTGTATAAAGCATTGGGTGATGTTGTTTGGGCATAAAAGGTGGTTGGGTTTGGAATCATGTCTATTGTTGTATGTCCAAGGTTTGGTCCTTGTCCTTCAAATTATAAAAAATATGTAGTTTGGATTGTTTGGTGGTTTTGGTCCAAAAGTGTAGCCATGGTTCCTCATTTTCCTGGAGAGAATTATTGTTGTGAATTATGTGGAGGTTTATAATGCACTTTTGTTGCATTTTAAATTTTAGCTTATTTCATGTGCGCAATATGGCCATACTTTATCTATAACTCTAAATGAGGCCTTTTTCATGTGTTGATCATGCATGGCTCTATATTTCCTTTGAAATTTTCAGCACCTCTTATACTCATTATTGGATCTACCTAATCTTCTCAACATTTTTCTTGCTGTTAAAGAATCCATCATGAGATTCTCCCTTGCTCCTCCTTATTTTCCATATATTACATCCAATGATGAAGGTGGAAAATATTCAAAACATGTCTCAAATGGTGGCTTACTAGTTGAAGTTTGGATTTCTTTGTTGCAAGAGTGCTATATATAAACTAAAATTTTCATCCCAATCCTTCATATGCTTTTGATTGCAACCCATTGAAATGTGTACCAAAGTTCGTTTGGCTACTTTTGTTTTCCCATATTTTTCATTGTTTTCCCATATTGTCCCACAACGTAGTCCAAACTGCACCGATAAATCTAGTATCCTTGTCTAAAATTATGCTCCTTGGTATCCCCAAATGCATTAGACCTGTTCAAAGAACAACTTTACTACTTCTTTTTCCCTGATGGTCTTTTTACAGGGCATGAGAACACACATCTTGCTAAGCTTTTCAACTACTAATAATAGGTAGTCATGTCCCTTGTTCACGGAAAATTTTAAGGATGGAAGTTTATTCTATATTCTAGAAACCTTGGAAATTCTTACTAGTCCCTAATATGCAAATTGTAAAATGTTTGGTGATATTTTTATAAAAATATTCAGATTTCTAATGATTTTATATTAGTATATATAACTTTTTGTTGATTTTTAAGGTAAAATAGTTTTATAATATAAAATTGGGGTGAATCATTTTTAGAAAAAATGAAAATTGGCGAATATTCTTTTAGAAAAAACATGGAAAATTAGCCCACATGAAAATATTAGCCCCTACAATTTTCCCTGCCCTTGTTGTTAGCTCATAAGCCTCCCACAAAATCAATGGAAATTATTTTGCAAGGGCTAGTGAGTATAGGTAAGGGATGATATAGACCATGTTTCTTGTTACTAAGCTTGTTGGTACAACAAAGTATAATCCTCTAATGAACCTAGCTACATCTTCTTGCATCCTAGACTAGTACACATACCTATGTAAGTTAGAACTTCCCACCAACAAAATTCCTTGCAACCTTTGAGGTGTGAGCCTCTCTAATTAGTGAGAATCACTCACCTTTAAGAACACATTTCTTTTCTAGCCTTAGAGTAAGCCATTTTGGATATGATAGTCACTCTGGACCCATACCTATTGGCACACCTCCCTCGAGTCCTCATTCTATGTATATGCCTCTTTGTATGCATCATGGATGTAAGGATCCATGTGTATTAAAGTTCCTTAAGCTATGATTTTTTATGCAAGTGGCCTTTAAAACATGTTTATCAACTTGTTTGTGTTTTCCTTCTTATACTAGATAACTAAATGAAACTACTATAATAACTCTATCCACTTGTAATCCTTGGTTTGTTGAAACTTACTCTAATCGTGTAGGTATTGTAGAAACTAATGATATGTGTGAATGATGGTCTCTTTACCCATCATAGTAGTGTTTCCACTTTTTGACAGCTTGTACAGAGGGCATATAGCTCCTGGTCATAAGTATGGTTTTTAAGAACCGCCCTGTTATCACTTAGAACTAAAAATTTGATGCATACAATTCTCTGTCCTAGTCCAATGACAAAGGTCTGTGTTAAGTTGATTTCATTTTATTTTTCCTCACTTAGGATTTGGAGTTTTAAAGTTTTAAACTCAAACCATACTCGACTCCTATTGGTTCTCCTCCACCCATCATTGTTCCATAGCCATGTCTTGTCACATCCAAGTCACCGTGTCTTTTAGTGATTTCGCAGCGTAATCCCATTTGCCAGTTTCGCAGCGCAATTATGGTTAAGCAATTTCGCAGCGCGTCATGATTAGGCCGTTTCGCAGCGCATCATTAGAATTTAAAACTAACAGCGCTGCGAAATCATGGATTCGTGCATTTCGCAGCGAATCTTTCCTGAAATGTCAAGTCCAATAGGTGAGTCACCAGTTGTGTCCACTCATGTCAGTTTATGTACCCCTCGTTTCACGTTTGAACGCTCATTTTCCACTACCTCACCAATAGATCTGTTAATATGCACAGAAATATCATTCCCAAGAGATTTTACCGTGCATAGACCTTAATGATGGTCGTAAGTGCTGCATGAGTGACAAATCTGCCTGTGATTATGTATTGAAGTGTTTCAATGAAAGAATTTGAATTTCAAGCGAGGCTGATGTCAAGCGAGCTTGATTACAAGCGAGGCTGAAATAAAAAGAACTGAATCACCATTTCAACCGGAGCTGTTAGACTTTGTGTGTGAAGATCTGGAAGGAAAAAATGGAGAGAAAAGAGCACAGATCCGGTAAATGCCAGAGGACTGAACCTAAGGGCCTGGACATAGCTTTGAGGGATGAAGGCGTGAAAAAAGCATTCAAAGATGCCGGGTGTTGGAACTTTTGCAAAAAGCTACAAGGAGGACATGCGCAGGTAACTAAAGAATTTGCGCTAAACTTCACTGGTTTAAATTCAAAGATAGCTATGCTAGAAGTCCAAGTTTCTCCAGAAGCAATATCTGCTGTGACAGAGATCCCAAGAGGACGGGAAGAATGGTTTAAAAATTTTAAGTTTGATATGAACCCTTGTAAAGAGTTTTTAAAGGAGGCATATGTAAACGAAGACTTAACAAAAGCAGTGCCCAGAAATTATGTCAAGGAACATTATGCTCTTCTTCTTACCTGCATACAGAAATATTTGACCTATGAAGGAAGGTACAATAAGGTTTATTCTTATCATTTCAAACTGCTTTTGCATTTCACTGGGAAAGTCTCCATAGACATTCCTTTTTATTTGTTTCGCAGTTTGAGTAAGATGTGTGACAAGGTGCAGTTAAGGAAAGAGGACTGCGAAACCTCTTTGTTTCATCATGGTTTGATCAAGTTGCTAGTTTTGGATGGCCTTCAAAAGATAGGCAGAGACTGGAATTCGTTTATTTTCATCGCTGGATTCCAAAGCAAGACTGGCCTTACTCCACAACCAGCCAAAGAATTCACAATAGCTGAGCTCCAAAAAGAAGCAAGAGCTAAAAAGCAAATCAAGTCACAGCAAAGGAAACCAGTGAAGCCACTAATCATTCAAGATCAACCTCAGCAATCAACAAAAGAAAAAACTCAGGGTAAGAAGACTATACCTGAAACAAGCATATCTGAAGCAGTCTCAAGGGTAAGGACAAGAAGCCAGATAAATAAGGAAAAAGGTAAAGCCATAGCTGTTGAAGAGAGCCCAGCGTCTAAGGCAAGCTTAAATGATTTATTACAGGCCATTGAATTCAAGCAGTTTGAACCAGTCCATATTGATTTGACACAGTCACCACAAGAAGGTACCAAGAAGTCCAAGAAGTCTAAGGCCTCAAAAAGGCTTAAATTCGATGAGCCAGGTGAAGAATTCATTTTAAAACCCAGAAGACCTATTACAAGGAAGCAAGTAAAAGAAGCGCTGTCAAAAACAGAGGAAACCGGGAAAGTTAGGCAAAATGATACAAGCAGAACAGTCATCACATCTCAAGGAGATAATATAGCAGTCATAAAGAGCCAATTAGAAGCAGCTAAATATGAGATTGCCAAATTGAAGAAAGCAGTTAGAAAACATGCAGCCGTGTATACAAATTATCGTAAAGCTCTGTGGAAAGGGACTGAAACCTTTCAAAACCAGTTGAATTCAGTAGTTGATGGCCATGCACAATTTCACACATGGACAGTACCAGCCATCAAAGAGGCCCAGTACATTAGAAAAATAAATATGCAATTAAGAGCTGAGAATAAAGCTATGAAGAAGAAAATTGAAGACCTGAAGGCACAGCTGGGCCAGTTACCTGCTAAATGAATTTTCTCTTCAAGAAAGGTTTTGTTCCAAATTTTGTCAAATTTGCTTAGTCTTATTGTTTTGAAGAAATGTAAATCCTTGTTATACATATGAAAAGTCAAAGGGAGTTTTTGGCAATCAAATGTTTGGGTGATAAAGATTCAGGGTCAAAGGCGAGCTGTTTCAAATAATTCAGCAGTTTCGTAGCGCGCTACGAAACTGCTGTAGGTGATGATTTTAACACAGACAGGCAGTTTTGTATTATGAGCGGGAATTTGAAAGGGAAACGCCAAAGGGTATGCAAGACATCAGCTAGAGAAACAATAGTCAATCCGATCAAGACAGGTGGATGCTTTAAAGGCTTGAATATTCAAATCCAATTTTGGATTTTTGTCATAAAGTCCCTTTATCACCGTTCAAGAGGTATCAAATGATGTGAATACAAGGAACTTTTGCCTGCACACATGTCCATCGATGAAGCTCACAGTACATCAAGAACGTGGCAGTGTTCCATGTTTTGGGTTATTAAAAGCTAGAAGACATGCTTCTGTACATTCGAGCATTTTGAGGAAAACTGAAGCCGAGAAGCAAGGGAAATCTCCTAATACTTCTGAGCAGTTAAAAGATTCAGCGTTCAAGGTCAATATGGAACATTAAACATCCAGCTCAGCCAAATCGAAAGAGGACCAGGTGTCAAAGAACAAGAAGAGGCCATTATGCATGGAAAATGGAGTTAGAGTCATAGTTAATTTAGAACTCTTTAAAAACTCCAGTCAGCACTTTAGTTGTATTTATTAGTTAGTTCAATAGCTGATAGGTGTCAGTAGAGGTAGTTATCGACTCCCCTCATGTTGGAGGAGGATGTTCGAATTAGTTAGAATAAGGATTCTATATATAGCTGAAACAACAATGTAATGGGGGTTGGAAACTTGATGAACAGAACATTGTTTTGGCTTATGTAAAGACAGAGTTCAGTAATATAATTTGGCTGCTTTACTTCTCAGGATTCATGAAGGATTTCCATGTTCAGAATGTATGATTTTGTCTTTTCCTTAATGTTTTTTACAGTTGTATAGGTGTACAATCACTCAGAATTCACTGATTGTGCTCTGATTTCCTGTGTGCATTTATGAGTTGTGGTTCCATATGTGTTGTGTTCTGAATATTCAAATGCTAAGTGCCCTGACTTATATGTAAAGGCAGTACCATTGTTTACTGAGGTGTTGTTGACTCCATAGGCCCAATGGAAATTTGTTTAATGTTTTTCCAGCATCCATATTTATCACAGATATGTCACAAAGAGTTAGCCATCTTATCTTAAGTAAAAATCATTAACTCAATTAGAGAGAGCCCTCTCAGGTTGAGGAGGCTAAGCCTCAACCTAAAGTAGGTCTGAAATAGTTACTTGAAGTCGTCCTGGTCAGCAGCCTTCTAGGGCCTGATTTTGAGATAACACGCCCCATGAAATACGTCAAAATGGTAACATATATTCCTTCCTCCCTACATCAAGACTTCTCCCATGGCATACTCACTCACATCTCTCTCCACTTCAATGGGCTACTACAAGTTTGGTAATGTGAAAATTGGTGCTTGACTTATTTTCCTTTTTATCTCTTCAAGTGCCTTCTACTGACCCTTCCCGCACTAAAAACTATTGCCACTATCTATTATGGAATGGAGTGGTGTCGATATTGTTGACAATGAAGTTATGAATTTTCTCATGTACTATGTTTCCTCAACAAAACTCCTAACTTTAGAAAATCTTGTTTCCACTAGTCATATGGTGTGGAGTGGTGTGGCTATTGTTGAAAATGAAGCTATGAGTTTTCTTAGGTACTATTTTATTCCAACAAAGCTCCTAAAATTAGAAACACTGCTAGGAATCAACCAAATCATGATGGCATCAATCTTTGCAAGATATATCTTACTATCCCCTCCACAAATCCCATAACCTAAATACACCAAAGTATGTTATGCAAACTCACATTTCTTGAGATTTTATAGTCGTTGGTGCTTATTTAATGTCTCTAGCATTTGCATCAAGTGTGATATGTGCTCATCCTAAGTAGCATTGTATACCAATATATCATCTAAATTAATAGTAACAAATGAACCTAGATAAGGGTACAATATATCATTCATTAGTCTCATAGACATAACAGGTGCATTGCATAGAATGAATTGGCATGAATAGCCACTCATACAACACTTGTTTGATTTCGAAGGCAGTTTTGTAGGTATCTTCTTATTTGACTTGAAGTTAGTAATACCTTGATTTTAATTCCAACTTGATGAAAGATTTTTCTAGTTGTAACTAACTTAATAGTTCATCAATCCTAGGAGGGGATACCTATTAGTGAGTGTGATATTCTTTAATGATTTGTAATCAATGCACAATCACTATGTCCCATACTTGTTTGAAACAATCATGATGGGTGACCCATATGGAAAATTATTTGGTCAAATAATACCTTATTCCAATAATTGCTTCTTCACATTGTTTGCTTCCAGAATGAACTTCCTATACAGCCCAATGTTTGGAAATGGAGAGCATGCTAACAATTAGTTCTTATGCTCCATTTCCATCTTGAGTGGTAGCCCTTTAGCCTCTTAGAACACTCCCCTTTATGCTTGTAGCAACTCTTCCAATTATTTTCTTTGTTTATTACGACACCCCTCTAGCGATTCCTTTGCTCTCATTGATTCCTATACAAATTGATTTTCTCTTAATCATAATAAAACATATTTCTTACTAAAACTGATCAATTTCATGGCTTGATTAGCACTTACAAGTTCAATCTTTGACTTCTCTTGTGCACATTAATGGTGAAATATTTTTCATCCTTTATAAGGTGATACTAGTTAGTTCTTTGTATGAACATTGCATCCCTCATATACATGTAGGAACAAGGGCTTCACTCAATGAACCTTTGATATATCACATGCATTTCTAGCATACTAAACAATAGCCTTAATTTGACTACATAATGGAAACTACCACTAAAAATCACATTATTTAAACCCCTACTAATACGAACCCAATACACCTTACCAATTTAAAAAACCCCTACTTTCACTAGATATTGTAGGTAAACATTTTTTCATTGACATTTTTTTACAACCCTTTGTATTTTTTCATTAAATTTGAGCTCCATTTTTTTATACGTGTCAATATAAAAACCAATTACCCCCTTTTATATGCTCAATATATTATGTCATTTTGTTCTCAATATATATCTCCCAATATTAATGCATGTGGTATGGTATTCCTCCCTCAATGAAGCCCCCATGCATGTAGGGAATCCCAAACATGACTCCACATACTCCAAGTGGCATTGCATTTAATCCTACTTCATCAATATAATCAAAACATATAATAAACTTGATTTTACACTATTTGGTCACCATTATATTTCCATCATTGTCAACCCATTTCAATGGATATGCGTTAGGATGATCATGGACCTCCAATCCAAGTTGGTTGAGAAGATATGGTACTATCGGATTCAATTATGACCTTGAGTCGAAAAGAGCATAATTATTCATTTTCTTGACCTATATATTTACATGGAAGAGTTTGGTCATCTCTTTCTATTCCTATTGATGTAGGATGCTCAAATTCAACCATTTATGCATTGATAAGTAAACAATATTCTCATCCATGTTAAAACTACTTTCAATTTCATTACAATAATTTATGGATGTGAGAATTTTATTTGTATCCTTCTTATATTTCTTTGATTTGAGGTCTATATGTAATTTCCAACCCTTCTCATCTATGTGACAATCAATGTTGTAGTGGTTGTAGTCGTTGCTAGGATTTTTTCACTGTTTTGTTGCAGCTATCATCTTCTTATCATTTGACCCTTTCTACTTATTCTTATCCTCTTTTGAAGCTTCACAATGTTCCTTCTACTTTGAAACACTTGATTGTCATTTATTTTGGTTTATGCTTTCCACATATTGTTCCCGCACACAAGCCTCATACACCATTCTTGGTTTGAAAAACATCACTTTCTTTCGCAAATGTGTAGAACCCTTAGATACTTGAGGAATACATATAGGTTATTGGGAGAGATTACCAACATTATTTCCATATTCCTAAATTTTTGTGGTGTACTCTTATGCACTTTTCCCCTATCATGCATTTGTTTTGTCTTAATTTATATCACCTTTTACTTGAAATCCCTCATTCTTGTGTTTATTTTGAAATGTCATTGTCGTGGTTTTCTGCATTCTTAGAGAAAATAAAGTAAGTATTTACTATTTTCCATTATTCCCTTGTTTTAACAAGATTTAAACATTAAAAGCATAATTATAATAGTTTGTGTGTTTTCAGGTTTAAACTTAGTTGATAACCTTTTTATGCATATGCCAACATGCCTTGATCCTGCACTCACCTCCTTATACTATGCATCAGATTCTTGTACCAATTGGGATTCCTGCACTCATGAGGATTCCTGCACTAGTTTATTATAATACTACCCAGCTTCTGTACCGCGCATCAAGTTCCTCTACTCACATTCCTACACCAAATTCAAAGAATGCACAATTATTAAAATTTGGAGGACATTACTTACCTCGTAGTTTGAATTTCAATTCGAGGATATTTTGGGAAATGCTTGCTGGTCAACATCACACTTAGTTTTCACCACCAATCACAGACCAATAAAATAGGATTCATTTACCAAATAGTCCCTCATGTGCCAAATTCAGCTAAATTTAGTTGCACCAGAACTAGATCTGACTTTTATCCATGGAAAATTGCTACGATTTGTAATTTGTTCCTTTTGTATTCAATTGACTTGTTAATAGCCCCAATTTGTAATCTAAAGATATATATAAACTGAAATATGGCCTTGAGCATAGGGGAGAGGAGATGGTTCCAATGTAACATTACATGAGTATAGTCAATCTATGGATCACTCCCTCCGTTTGCTAGAGTCTGATCTTTGCCTGCACCATGTAAAGACTCCACCTTTAATATTAATCAAACCACTTAATGTCGGGTTCTTTTTAATTTGGTTGAACATTTCATGTGTATAATCTTTGTGTTAACCATATCATTGACTGAAGGTGCAATATGGATGGGTTGGCTGCCAAACTAGCTCGACACCACTCTAAGTTGTTTAATATTAGGGTAAAATTGTGGTTTTCTAATTGAGTGCATTTAATCTATCATTTACTGTGTGAATGGTATGTGTGTGACTAGATAGGAGATTTTCTTTCCAAAACTTTTTTCTTATCAATTTGTTTTGATCTATGTCATACTTTGAACATAATGCCGGGGAAGATTGTTTTTGTGAACATAATGATTTTTTATAGCAAATTATTTATTGATTACAAGTCATTTATTTCAAATTAGTGTATCTTTCCTTCCACGGATTGTGTTGATTATGCTGGTGAACATGTTGTTTTCTTGAGACTCTATTACTTGATATTAATTTCACACCTTCATGTTATGAACCTTTTTCTAAATATCGATTTGTCTATTTCTTAATTGCATGATGGTGCACAGGGTATGAATTTCTATTTATCAAACTTGTTTGAATTCCAAAGGCTTTGTTTTGTGACATTTTTCCTCTAATAGTTTTGATTGTGTAATATTAATCTCTTGGCCTTCCAAAATTGGTTTAGATTTGATGGGATGTTGTGACCTCAAATTCTAGAAAAGAAAGACTTATTACTATCTTTTGATTTCACTTTAATCTGAATGATTGTGATATGGAGTAAATATGTAAGGATTGAGAATCGATGCACAGATAAATTAAATTATAAACCACTCTGGAGCTGCATACTTAATTATTCAATGCATACTCGTTTGTACATTAGGGACATAAGTCTCATTTTCTGTTATTGATAATTTATAATCATGGTTGTGAGAATTGATTGATGGATGAAAACTATATCATACTTAAGGTTGGAAGGTCATGGTTCTAGCAATCATTTGCTTTCTTCCTTTATTCCCACAGGCATATGTTTTCTTCCACAATATCATTCGTAAGGAATTTCTTTATTCAAAGAGAGTGAGAGTGTTTTTTCGTTTCGACCTTGTCCACACAATATGCTTACACAGTGAACGTATTTAATAATGATTAGTGATGCTTTTAGTAAATTGAATCATAATTTCTTGAAGGATTTTGTTACACAGACTCGAAAAACTAGCTATAATTATTACAAATTAAAGTCACGCTTTACATGGAGAATGGTGTGAATTTATCTTGAATTTCTTTCAAAATTTATAGTCTACCTTTTTAATGTTGTTTAGGCATTGCTTGGTTTCCAATTAAACAGTAGTTATGATTTACCTTGTGTCTGCCGATAATTAGGATTTCTTTTGCAATTGCTAATAGTGTAGGTTTGTCTTTTGTTAGATTGAGGTTTGTTTTAAACTGTTAGGATTGGTGTTTATTCTTTCTCATTTTTCCTTTGAAGTGCAGGATTCAAATTAATTTGTTGATATTGATGCATAAGTTAGACTAGAATTTGATTTGCTGCTTATTGGGGGATCTCTGTGGAATTTCCAGTGTTGTGCCTCAAAGTTCACGAACTCTTGTATTGATAATTAAATGTTGTTCCATTATATGCCCTATATTACACCCAAAATTTTGGCGCCATTTCAGGGAAGGTGCTTAGGGGATTGACCTTGGTAACCTACTACAATTTGGTTTTCTTTTCATCGAGTTTCTCTTGCAAGTTTTTGTTCTTTGAATTTATTTGTTTCCTTCATATCTTGGTTATTTGAATTTTTTTCATTTCTCGGGTACTGTAAGAATGCCCCTATATATATACATTAACCCTATGCTAATAGAATATCCCAGATGGCTTGTTGATAATAGGAAAATGGTATTTTGAGGAATATTCCAATGAGGACTTTTGAAGTGGCTGGAATGATATACAAATCATTTAATGAATAACTCAGAAGTACATAATTTAATATTTTTCTTGAACATAAAAATAATATTATTAAATCTTTGATTTCAACATTAGATGAATTGTAGGAAGAACAAAAAAAGGATGACGAACCATTGTTTATCTTTTGCACTAACTGTAGAAAGAAACATTTCCTTGGAAAGTGTCCACTTAGTATCTTGAAGGTTTGCATAATTTGTGAAGAGGATCATGCAATAGAACATTTCCCATCACTGCTAGGATTACTAAAGGTACTCAGGAAATCAAGTAAGGAATCGAATCAATTTCCAGGTATAACTCAAAACCCATCACCATTTAGTACTTGGACTAATGCTTATTATCATGAGCAGGTTCCACAATAGATTTATAATCATACAATTCCATGGAAAACTTTTGATCCTCCTCCAACTGAATACCTTACATCGTGGCCATAATGGCCCTCTCCCTAGACCTCATCTTCGAATCAAATATTCCCATGGTTTGAAGAATGGTTTGGAGCCCCTTCCCTAGGGCAATATTTCATGCAAAATCAACAACAATGACCATAATTTCCACTCAATACACTACCAAGTCAACCTTCTCCATGGTCCCATCTATGTGCACAACCTTACCCTAATCCATACCATAGCCCTAATCCACACCCTATCCCTTATCCTAATCCATACCCTAGCCCTTATCCTTGTCCATACCCTAGCCCTAATCCAAACCCTAGACCTAATCCTAGTCCATACCCTAATCCAAACCCTAGACCTAACCCTAGTCCAAAGCCTAACCCAAATCCTAATCCAAATCAAAATCATATTCCAAACCTTAACCCAAACCCTAGCCTAAAACATAGCCCAAACCCTAATCTAAACCAACAAGTTTCACAACAATTTGAAACACCTATTCTTCCCATTGACTCCTCTACTGAGTGTAATGATATATCTTCAAGTTTGGGGGAAGGGGTGAGTTTGGAAACATCGCCTATCACTATAGAACATTCACCTCGGGAAGATCTAAGACCATTAGAGGACCAATCTATAATTGGAACATGTTCTGAAATTGTTGTTGAAGCTCAAAACCATAGAATTTCCTTGAACTATTCTTGTCAATATGAAAAGAAGATAATTGAGCCTAAACTTGAGGGATTTTTCTTTTGTCTTTCAGCATATCCTTCTACCTCCAAGAGAGTTATCCTCAAGTTGTGTAATATTTGTACTAGTTAGAGAATCATAAATATGTGGATCCCATTAAGTCTCGGTTTCAAGCAGTCATCAACATAACTTATTCCCTCATCATTAAAAAACCCTTGGAAACATATCAATTAAAGCAATTGGTTAGTCATACTCTAGTATTTCTTAAATTTTGTTCTTTAAAAATCAGCATGAGTATATTTAGCATTCTATTACGCACATGGCTAAATTGGAAGTACTCCTACCCTTGAAGGAGATCTTCCTCTCTAAATTAGGGTAGGGCAATATAAGAGCAATGAATATAAATTTCATTTGAAATAAAATGTTTACAATAACACTCTTGAAACCGCAATTCCTAAGGCACAGCTATTGAAATTTCTATCATTAAGCACTCTTTTGGTAAGACTTGTCAGAAGCAATTCACTTTTAATACCTCATATTTTATAAAGTGACTTTGATTATTGATTGATATTATTCATTGGGTCAGTTATGGGTATTGTTATAGTTATGTTTAGTAATTTCCATTCATAAGAGTAAAAACCTATTTCTGGCCTATTCATTCTAAGAAGCTATCATCCAAGAAACCTTTTCAAGTTTCTCTTCAAATGTATTGATGAAAATCCTCCTATGGTGGACCACTCCTATAAAACCCTAACAAGCTCTCATGAGAACCATAGCATGATCAACTTAAGGAATATTTCAGTTATTATATAAGACGTTTTCTATAAAATGAGTCTTTAGGGTAGAAGCATCAACCAGTAAAGATTAGTAATTAAATACTTTTCACGCCATCATGTGCTCTTAAGGAGAATATTTCCTCTCCACCTATTAAGTAACCTATCTAAGGTTAATCATAATCAGAGTTTTTTTTCATAAAGATATCAATTGAGGGATAGGAGGTCCCCTTACGAGCTGATCTACCATGACCATGGGTCCTAATGAGAATGAAATTACCGCTATTGATCACAAAGCCAACGTAATGGATTTCATTTGAAAAGATGGAAGATAACAAGTCTCATCATGAGTCGACTTGTTCATTCTTGTTAGTTCTTATGAATGACACTATTGTTAGATGATTACCAAGCCAGGACAGTGGCCTCCAATTAATTTCTAAAAAAATTTAAATTCTTTAATCGACTCTGAATCTATATCTAATAGATGGGACACATGGATTTCATTGGGTTAAAAGGCATCCCTGTCAAGGCCATAGACACCTGCTGGTAGCAGGGTCATGTCTATGCTATTAAAGTTTATTTTACACTATGATTTACTTGGTCATTTTTTCTTTCTCCAAACTCATTATCATATCTCTCTGAGAATGGCTTTAAGATCCTTCCGAGATTATTCTTTGGAGTTATCTTTTGGAATAATTTGTTTTTTCTTATGGAGATGGGACCCTTAGTGCAGGTGATTCACTTTTCCCTAACAAGAGGAGCTTCAACTATATGTTGGATAATGGTAAGATGGTCACTGTGGGAAGGAATTATTCTGTCTATTCTTAACACCATGGCTTTCAAATCATGTCACTTATATTTACAATGAGGATATTAAATTAGAAATTCTTGTCAAGGTTTTCCATGAGATACTTGTGGAAATTTTAATAGCTGGCTATTTTAGCTAGTAATAACACCATCCTTGCAATTTAGTATTCCAATGGAATCCCTTGTGTTAGACTTTACTGAAATCAATCTTAATAAATAAAGAGTCCAACAAACACTCTGTTTTTTAGAACAAGCTCTATCTAGAAAAGAAAATGTTGATTACACAGAGTTGTAGGAACACTATTATGAGTATAAAGGTCATCCATAGATGTTTTAATATTGTTTTTTTGCAAGGGAGCAACAATAGAACAATTTATTTTCTTGCATGAGGACATGCAAGATGATCAGCATGGGGGGATTCCAAGCCTCTGTTTTGTCTTTCTTTATATCACCTTTTACTTGGAAATCCCTCATGATTTTGTTTAGTTTGAATGACTATTGTCATGGTTTTGTGCGTTCTTGGAGACAATAAAGTAAGTATTTACTATTTTCCATGATTCCCTTGTTTTAATGAGATATAAACGTTACAATCATCATTAATAATAGTTTGCATGTTTTTTAGGTTTAAACTTATTTGATTACCTTTTTATGCATATGCCAACAAGCCTTAATCCTCCACTCACCTCCTTATACTATCCATTAGATTCCTGTACCAATTGGGATTCTTGCACTCATGAGGATTCCTACACCAGTTTATTATAAGAATTCTCGGTTCTTGCACCACGCATCAAGTTCCTATACTCACATTCTTGCACTAGAGTCAAAGAATGCATAAACTACTACAATTATTCAAATTTGGAGGACATTACTTACCTGGTAGTTTGAATATCAGTTTGAGGATATTTTGGGAAACAATTGTTGGTCAACATCGTACATAGTTTTCACCACCAGTTGTAGAGCAAGAAAAGAAGATCCATTTACCAAAATAGTCCCTCAGGTACTAGATTCAACTCCTCTATTTGAAAATTAGTTTCACTAGAACTAGTTCTGACTTTTATCCATTGAAAACTATTACGATTTGTAATTTGTTCCTTTTGTATTCGATTGGATTGTTAATAGACCAATTTTTAATGTAAATATCCATATAAATTGAAAGATGACCTTGAGCCTGGGGGAAAGGAGATGGTTCCAATGTAAAATTACATGAGTATAGTTAATCTTTGGATCACTCCCTCTGTTTTCTGGAGTCTGATATTTTCCTACACCATGTAAAACTGCACCTTCAAGATTAATCAAACCACTTCATGTCAAGTTCTCTTTAATTTGGTTGAGAATTTCATGTTTATAATATTTGTGTGAACTAGATCGTTGATAGAGGGTGTGATCTGGCAGGGTTGGCCGCCAGACCATCTCGACACCACTCTAAGTTGTATAATATTTGGGTAAAATTATGGTTTGCTAAGTGAGTGCATTTAATCTATCATTTACTATGTGAACAATGTTCATATGACTAGATCGAGAGATTTTATTTCCAAAACGTTTTTTTTATCAGTCTTTTTTTATCTATGTCATTCTTTGAAAGTAACGCTAGGAAGATTGATTTTGTGAACATAATGATTTTTTATAGAAAGTGCTTTATTGATTACATGTCATTTCTTTCAAATTAGTGTATCTTTCCTTCCATGGATTGTGTTGATTATGCTGGTCAGCATTTGCTTTCTTGAGACTTTGTTACTTGACATTAATTTCACACCTCCATGTTATGAACCTTTTGCTAAATACTGATACGTCTATTTCCTAATTTCATGATGGCACACAGGGTATGTGATTGCTATCTATCAAAGTTGTTCAAATTCCAAATGCTTTGTTTTATGAGATTTTGCCTCTACTACTTTTGATTGCGTAATATTAATCTCTTGGCCTTCCAAAATTGGTTTAGATCTTATGGGAACTTGTGACCTCGTATCCGAGAAATACAAGAATTATTCCTATCTTTCAATTTCACTTTAATCTGAATGATTGTGATATGGAGTAAATATGTATGGATTGAAAATCGATGCACAGATAAATTGAATTCTAAACAAGTTTGGAGCTACATACTTAATTATTCAATGCATATTCGTTTTTACATTAGGGACAAAGGTCTCATATTTTTGTTATTGATCATTTATAATCATGGTTGAGAGCATTTATTGATGGTTGAAAACTATATCATACTTAAGGTTGGAAGGTCATGGTTCTAACAATCATTTTCTTTCTTCCGTTACTCCCACAAGTAGATATTTTCTTCCCCAATATCATTTGCAAGGCATTTGTTTATTCAAAGAGAGTGATATTGTTTCTATGTTTTGACCTTGTCCACACAATATGATTACACAGTGAACATATTTAATAATGATTTATGGTGCTTTTAGTAAATTAGATCTTAATTTCTTAAAGGATTTTGTTACATAAAGGAAAACTAGACATAATTAGTACAATTTAAATTCCTGCTTTACATAGAGAATGGTGTGCATTTATCTTGAATTTCTTTCAGCATTTACAATCTACCTTTTTAATGTTGTTCATGCATTGATTGGTTTTCAATTAAATAGTAGTTAGGATTTACATTCTGTCTACCAATAATTAGGATTTCATTTTGAAATTTCTAATAGTGTCGGTTTGTCTTTTATTAGATTGAGGTTTGTTTTCAATTGTCAGGATTGGTGTTTATGCTTTCTCATGTTTCCTTTGAAGTGCGAGATTCACTTTAATTTGTTGAGATTGATGCACAAGTTAGACTAGAATTTGATTTGTGGGTTGCTAGGGGCTCTCTCTAGAATATCTTGTGCTACACCTTGAAGTTCACGAACTCTCAGATTGAAAATTAAATGTTTGTCCATTAATATGCCCTATATTACACCCAACAACCCCTGTCTCTTTTGGAGCTAATGCCACTAAATTCATTAGTCCTCTACATACTCAATAGGGTGGATTTGGGATGCTATTAGAGTTTTAATTTCCTCCGACCTATTTACTATAGGATATCCCTATAGCTAAAGAGTTTATGTGTGAATTTCCTAACAAGTCATGGCATGATCCTCTAATTTGAATCTAGCAAATGAAAATTTATTTTCCCCATCCATGTGGCAAATAATAATGTAAACCTCTAACTATTGCAACTAGTGATTTAATTTGAAATAATTGATCTGACCTTGATAAGGGTTGATGTCGACCTTTGCTTCCATATTGAAGAGGGATTGTGAATGGTTCATGACACTTGAACTTGGCTGGTTTTTTTTGGGTTCTTCCTTCAAATCCTTCACTATTTCTTTGTAATCCCTTGATTCTCCATTCAATATGACCTATCATTTAGAACTTCCATCTTCTTTGATAGTCCCAAACTTACTAGTAATGGATTCCAGGAGGATGTTCACATTATGGTTTATATATGTGACATGTGTTTCAAACATAACAAATCTCTTCTCTACTAGATTTTGACGGTTATCATGAATAGATTCATTGCCTATGGATGGGTTTTTATAAAATCCTTCTTAAATAAACTCCTAGATCCCTTGCAACTTCCCACAAAATACATAAAGAATCGTACTTTGATACCAATATGATTTGTAAATTTTCGTTGCTATTCCAATGGATAATCCATCACAAAAAAATTATTACAATAAACCAAAATGTTTAGTACGAAGGGTTAATTGTTTTAGTTTATTGATTTATTATTACTGTTTTGTTTTTTATGCATGCAACAACTAAAATGTTGAAAAGAGATAAAAAATAAATATATCCACACACCAACCACAATGAACACCAAGATATGCTCTAGGAAGCCCTTACAAGAAAAACCATCTAGAAGGTGAGGTTAATCTTCTCTTTTTTATTGGAATAAAATTAATGCAAGTACAAAGGAGAAGGCATTTTCTATGGAGTTATCTGAAACTTGTGGCCTATGCAATGCTACAAAACACAAACCCCCTTTTTTTCACTCTCTCTCTATATTTTCTCATCTACTTTTCTCTATTGTGGGATAAAATTCAAAAAATATAATGGAACCCTTTTCCTCCTTGTGGTTGGGTTATAATAAAAATTGATATCTAACTATGACTTATGTTTGACTCCTTGAACTCTCAACTTGAGTTATAAATTTGATCTTTGTAGAGTCGTCTTCAAATTACCCACATGCATATGCCCATATGCATGAATAATATAGGCTGACATGGAATCCACTCATACCATTGTGGACAACCAATTTGCGGGAGGCATAATTTTTCCATGTGGACTCCTATTGATTTGATTCTTGCATTGTTGGAAAGGTGTTTGAATGTAGAACATTGTTATAAGGTCCTTCATTGAAGTAGGAAATTTTTGCCCCTAAAATAATTTGTTTACGTCCTCAAAATGGTCCTAGAAAGTTTCAAACACTAATTATCCAAATTGGGTCTCATTAATAAAAATACACTTACAACCTTATTTCTCCTATTATTCCACTTTAAAAGCAATGAGATGGATGGAAAATAATGTAATGAGCCAGTTTGGATAATTGGCCTTTCTTTTCTAATTAAGCATGACTAGAAATCCTTCATTTCCATTGGTATTATGGGAACCCTTGGTTACATAGCACCAAATTCTTTCACATTAGGTGAGCCATGGCATAATATAAGGTTTTTAGTTTTGACACCATTTCCCTTGAGCTGACCTATGAAAGGCTTACAAAATGGATTATGGAAAAAACTTAGTTTAGTGATTGATCCACATATTTTACTTTTTTTCAGATTTTAATTTTAAAAGAAATATTTTATTGTTTTGGTATTTTAAAATAAATGGTTGAATCCAATTTTCATTTTGATCTTTTATTTTATTGCTTTTAATTTAGGTTTATTTAAATATAAGATATTAGGGTGTCAAGACCCCTAAGGTAAAGAGCTCAAATTTTTTTGTGGTCTTCATCTTAGGTGAAACATAGTTTTATGTGGGGTATGAAAGTGGTCGGAAGCAACATCTTAATGACTTTTATTTTGAGAACCCATGTTCTCACCATGGCCTTATGAAATGAAAGACCGTATTTTTGTGATGTTGTAGAAATCATGATAAAATAGAATTTTAATATGGGAAAGAGTTGGTGGTTGCGTACACAAATGTGTCAACAAACTTATTTTTTGAGATATTTTATGGAAACAATTTGATTTCAAGATCAAGAATGTGCAACATTACTATCAAATTTTGGTTTGACATGAGCTAAATTCTATGGTACACAATCGAAGAATTTCAATTGGAATATGATTTCATTGAGGTTTTTGTGTTAAGGAAAATTACTTGATTTTAAGATATATTAATTTATTTTTTAATATCATTAGTGACTAGGTACAACAATTTTGGAATTTAGTGTTAAAAAGAACTAAATTTCTTCTTAAGTATTCTGCATTTTCATGGAATTTTAATATCTTAAAAAGTGATTTGTGTAGAACCATATTCAAGTCATTTATTAGTCCCTGCCTTTGACACTACAAGGACTCTAACGATCACTAGAGAATTGCCAGGCTATTAATTCGTTCTCTGGTCTAACATTTTCCTTGGTTACCAAAATGATCTGGGAACTCTTAGCTACCAGAATTAACCAAGATCTTTTACTTCTATGGTATTAGCATAATTGCATGTAAAAGAGTATGAAAAACCACATGTGCATGTTTTAAGGAAGAGGAAACTTAATGACAGCCATCAATCAAAGAACACAAACACATTGATAATGGATTTCACCCAATGTGGGTTACATCTCTAGGCCCAGTGTCAAGAATGGAGAGGTTGCTTCATTAAATACTACGAGATGATGATGATGTACATGATATATTCTTCTTTATTACAAGGACAAGCTCCCTCAACTAAAGTGGCATGTCTCTCCTCGAGACATCCTCCTATAGAAACCCTCACACATATGAGCCCTCCTTTAGCATGACAAGATAATAAGTTCTCACATCACATGGCATACAAGTATCCTTCAACATAATGGTAACAAGGATCTTAACAAAAAAATCATCATCTTAGCAAATCAAAAGAAAGACATGGAATCACTAAATATTATACCTCCACTTCTAGGGATGGCCTGAAAATGCAACGCTTAGCTACAAAATGGACATCATCGTTGAATTTGTGGCATGAAATCGTGTCAAATGACTATAAACTTGTCCCCTTTCTGACACTATCAAAATATGGACCATCGACAATCTTAATGATTCCTTCTTGGAGATGGGTAAAAATTTTGCTACTCAGATGAAAATTATTAGCACACCACTATGCTTCTTGCGGAATTATGATAAAAATCACTATAAAGTCGACATCATTCTGTCTCTATCAAAATTGACCTCTAAGGGAATCTTTTAGATTCCTCAAGTTTCTATAAAAATTCCTCATTGCTAACTTCCTAAAATTATGCTTCTCAGATGAGGAAATAGACCATGCCATCATGTTCCCTGTGAAATTCTGGTTTATTCGAGTATAAACTTGGCATGATTCTGTCACTGCGAATTTTTTCCCTCCAAGGAATCTTTTAGATTCCTCAATGATTTTGCATGGAATATTCTAGGGAATATTCCCCTAGAATATTCTAGTCTCGAAAAATGTGCCCGACCAGGGCGCAGTTTTTCCTTGGCTCCTGGTTCCGTGGGCACTCTCCTTCTTCCCCTGTCGAA
Source organism: Pinus tabuliformis (assembly GCA_031772625.1). NCBI lineage: Eukaryota > Viridiplantae > Streptophyta > Pinopsida > Pinales > Pinaceae > Pinus > Pinus tabuliformis. Next base: position 869,667,030 of record CM062809.1, on the reverse strand, counting down.
TAGCAAACTGAGAGTTTATAAACAAAATTTTGGGCAAACTTTACCAAGCCGTGCCACTTGGTGTAATGGTCAAAGGGTAAAATTGGAGGGTAGAGGTCTCAGGGTAAATCGACAGGCCTCTCCAGTTATAATTGTTTTTTCATTTAATTACTTTTTTGGCATGTTTTGTTATTTTAAATTGACACAGTTTTGAACGGTGTGGTTGGTATATATCATCGCCATTAATTGTGGTGGTTGTTGAGTATTGGGGGATGGCATTGATGTTCTTTTTGTTGGTGGTTTTTATTTGTGTTATGTGGAGCTTCTGCAATGGGCAAGCCAACCAACCGGCCCATGCGGGTTCGAGCCCTGCCGACTCCATCTTTGGTGGTTGTTGCTGTAACAACCGTGGGTTGTGGGCGGGGTCCTGGGTTAGCCACAGGCCCTCGCCAGTTTATTAATAATATATATTACCAACCGTTGGTGGGGTTGGCAGCCCACCACCACATTTTTAATATTTTTTTTAAGACCATATTAGCCAAAAAAATTCAACTGGTTTTTTGGGGGCCATTGACAAAATTAATGAGACGATAAATTTACCCATTTCAGCGGCTAGATTTTGTGCATTAGTACTTTGCCAAATTGTTGCCTCGTTAGTGACTACCACTTGGCCTAATTTGACTACAACTTTTATTGTGAATATCTTGAGCATACGAACTCATATTCAAGTGTCATTCACATCGTTGGAATCAGAACAACAAACACTACGATCTGGCCCTAGTTTTACTTCGATCCGAGGACTTTTATTTTTCTACAACTGATGTGTTACATTGTCTTCACAACATTAAGTGTCCTGATAGGTCACACTTCCTTCTCCTTAACCCTTGTTCTTCGAAGCCATAAGTGATGAACTGACACCTGCATCATTTGCAAACCTATAGTATAATATTTTCAAACTACATGCTCAATTACATGACCAATCATGACCCAAGCATCCCCAAACTTTCCAGGAGTTTATAACACACACTTTCTAGTGAAGTTTACATCATAATAGAAACCTATACCCCATCTATTAAGAAAAGGCCAAAACATCATCATTTCTTTAATAAGTGATGGAAAACACATCATCACTTTTAAAATTATATTGCAACACATGATTTATAAAATGCAACCATGACAAGCTACCATATCTAGTAAAACCATCTCTTACTCAACAAAATGAACCACTAGGAATGTGGCAAAATATCTTGTTGAACATCTTCATCAGCTGGTTCCTGCACAGGTGCTTTGTCGTTGAGATGTTGCTTTGGATGGAGCCTCCAGCATGTGTATTTTTTATCTCCACATTTATTTCAATCATTGCAAAAAGTCTTCTTCCTCCAGAGCCAATTAACCTTCTTTCTTCCTTGATGTGGAGAAGGTCTTTCAACCCTTGTCCTCTTTATTCCTACCATTCTTTTCTAGCACTCAAAAACCACATGGTTATGCAAACCGCTAAAAATCTCTTGACTATCTCTGGTGCAATCCTAGCGATGAGAGCTTGCCTAAGATCTTCCTCTGCAATGTGAACTTTCATTGGATAATTTTGATGTGTTCAAATCATCCTCTTTCTCTAATGGCTTCGACAATGCCTTGGAATCTTATGCTACCTTTGAGGACACTCCTTCAGTGTATCCTATCTTGGTAAGGAGTCTCAGGTTGGTTCTTGAAATGGGTACCTCAAGGCTTCCAAACGAAATAATTTCATGTCAAAATGAAACTAAAGAATGATCAACATTGTTTACCTAAACTGTTGGTTCTGAAATAGGTGATGATGTCTTTTCTAAGCCTTTGTTGCCCTTAAAATTTTCCAAGGCCTCTTCCGCGGCTCATAAATGAAGTCGCAATCTATGCTTCTCCTCTTTTTCTTCTTGTAGAAGTCTCCTCAATTCAACATTCTCTGCTTGAAGGCTCTAATTGATCTCCTCATTTGAATGATGAGAAGATGATGAAGAAGAAGAATTTTCACTCGAGAGGGTAGATGGAGCATCGTCCTTTGCTCTTCCTTCTCTTGTTCCTCTCTTGCCATCTTCTCCTCATAATCTACATACATTAAATCTACCATTTTTTACATCCCATAAAAGGCCTCATAGAGATCTCTGTCATCCTCCATTTTCTTTCTAGTTGTATGCTCAATCATTCACACGCACAATTCACATTAGCAAGAAGACTGTACAAAATTTGATGGTAGGTTAACCCGATAATGCAATATAAATCAAAGCAGAATAATATAACCTACTTCTACTATCAATTTGTGAAAGCTTAAAGATCGAGCTGAACAATATAACCAGAAGAAGAAGAATCAATGGCACAATACACATGGAAATACTTTGGGGAAAGCCTCACCTAAAAACCCCACACTATTTGTATTATCATACAAGGTGGAAATTGATAGGAATTATACAAAGCCTTAGCTCTCACAACTAGCCATCTCTCAGTACAATCCTCACAAATGCTCATAGGAAATCTTTGCTTCTCTTCAACCTTCGTCTCTGCCCTCCAAGCTCTTATTTCCTTGCGCTATCCCTTGTGGATGATTCTCCTGTTACCAAGTGGAAAACTTTCTCTTCAAAACTGCACAATCCTCAAGGATGAACTCCTTGACTACATGCATGACTTTTCTCCATGAGAAGACACATGCAACTAATAACACATTGCCCTTGACATTAATCTCAACTAGGTCTTTCTCAGAATAGACATGCATGAGTTTCTGATGAGGGAATCTTCAGTTAGCTGGAGTAGCACTAGTTGAGTGCATTAATGCATCAACTGACTGTTAACTCACTATTAGTTCCTCAAACAGTTTGGAACTAATTTAATTGGATTTAACTCAGTAAACTGAGTTAATTAATTACAACTCAAATATAACTCAATATTATCTCCTTAATTTAAGGGATAACTCTTGCATGACTTCAGAAAGACTTCTAAATTGAATTTATCCAACTAATTAATTTAAAATAAATTAATTAATTATTTCCAAGTAGTTGTTAAGACTAAATTCGATTTTAATTCACAATTTAATTCAAGGACAAATTAAATTGGAATATTCTTGTTGCCATATTTTAACACTCCCTCTCAACAAGAAAGGGATTATCTGCCACCCCAATCCTATCTCTATGGAACTCGAAATTACACTTTGACAATGCCTTTGTCAAAATGTTAGCATCTTTCTCCTCTGTCGAAATATACCGCAGCAACATGATCCTCTTGAAATGTGAAAAGCCACGGGCAACAAATCTTGCATGCTTCTCCACACTACCATCAACAGCTTGCTTTACCTTATAAAGCCAATGGGAACTCACAATTGACTTGTTCTCTAGTCTCAGAATCACGTCCCAAACATTGTTATGAACTGTGGAGTCATACTCCTCCACCATCGCATCAACCCAAATCGGCTGCAGCACTGCTTCCTCAAAGGAAGATGGCTCAGTCTCAACACATTCCCTAGCAAGGGCCATGTATCCAATGTACCTATCAGGTGACCTTCTCTGTCTGTGATGAGAAGATGGTGCTCCCACATTCTCTCTCGCATCCTCCAACAATTGGTCAGCTTCTCTTGTGCGCTTTCTTCCACCTCTGGAAGACTCTGCTTGAGTGGATATATCCACTCCTAGAACCTCTGCATGCGACTGCTCTGCATCAGTCTGAGGCTCCTCCTCCTTAGGAACCAACAGTTCCCCCATAGCCTGTAGTTGGAGCTCCCTCTCAAGGGAAACTCGCATGGCCTTCTGCTCATCAAACTCGAGATCTATGCTAACCACTGTCCTCTGACTGGTAGGCAAGTACACCTGATAGTTTTTAGGTGTATTAGTGTACCCCACAAGTATCCCCAACTCTGTTGTCGGCTCAAGCTTCTTCCGTGCATCCTTTGTCACATGGCAATATACCAATGAGCCAAAGATCCTGAAGTGACCCACATGTGGTCTCTTACTGGAGAAAGCTTCCTCTGGTGTCTTCATCCCAAGTATGCGATGCGGGCTTCTATTCTTCAAATAGACTATTTTGTTGCATGCCCCAGCCAACAAGTGAAGTGGTAGGCCTTGGTCATGTAGCATTTCGCGTGCTTCCCCTACAATAGTTATGTTCTTCCTCTCGGCAACCCCATTCTGCCGTGGGTTATGGGGTGTCGTCAACTCTCGTTTAATTCCTTCTACTGCACAGAAGTCCTTAAACTCTTGAAAGACATATTCTCCATCATTGTCACTTCTCAAGGCCTTGATCTTCTTCCCTTACTCTTTCTTGACCAAAGCTTTGAAATCACAAAACTTTGTGAAAGTTTGGTCCTTCTTCTACATGAAATAAATCCAGCATTTACAAGAACAATGATCAATGAAAATCACATAATGCCTTTGCTTCATTGTGGAATATGTCGAGAATGGTCCACACAAATCAGTATGAACTCGCTCTAAGATAGCCTCTGCTCAACTGTCTCGATCATGAAATGAAGACTTGGTGTACTTTCACAAGGTACAACCATTGCATGTGTCAACTTGCTCAAGCTTACCTTTGGAAAGTCCTGTACATATCTGCTGCATTATCTTCAAAGCCCCATGATGCAAATGGCCCAACTACCTATGCCACAACTCGCCAATGTCTTGGCTTTGCACCAATTCTGCTTTCGTACTCAATGTTGCACAATCATCTACCTCTAGTTTATAGAGATTCTTCACCCGAATCCCTATCCTCTTGGTCTGACCCCTGGATATTTGTCTTAGGAACTCCTTTCCTTTACTGAAGAAAACATCGTAGCCTTTGTCCTCCAACATCATGACTGATACCAAGTTCTTCTTCAGTCCAGGCACATACATCACATCTGTCAAGGTGAGAGGAGCTCCATGCTCCCTCAAAAAAGCAACTGTGCCCATTCCTAAAACATTATACCTTCCATCATCACCCATCTCTATGCACATCTTGAGGTCTTTCTCCTTCAAGGCACTGAATAAATTTTTATCACCGGTCATGTGGAATGAGGCTCCACAGTCAAGATACCAGAAACAACCCATCATCGATGACACCATGCATGCGATGAGGGTAAAGTCCATTTTGAACTGAGATGCTAATGCCTCACCTTCCAATCCTTTCGAGGATCCCTTCTTGGACTTATTTGATGTGAAATTAGTCACATAATGGCCCATCTTGTTACAATTAAAGCATTTTAGTTTAGACATGTCACGCTTCTTCCCTCCATGAGAAGAATTTAATTTGAAATGGGAATCCTTCCCCTTCCCTTTCCTTGCCTTACTTGATAAGGCCAGATTTTCTTCATCATCATTGTTGGATGAAGAACCATCTCTTGTGCTCCTCATGATAGCCTCCTACATAAGATCTAACCACAGTCATTCCTAATCCGGCAATTTCTCCCTTCCATTCACAGAGTCCTGGTATCTATTCCAACTCTTTGGAAGGCCAAGGAAAGCGAGGCTCACCATATCATCATCAGCAGTAGTTATTCCCACATTTCCAAGCTCATCTCTGCAGGTGGTGAGCTTGTTCAAATATCTAGAAATAGTATCACCCTTCTCCATCTTGATTCTTCGAAGCTTATCCTTGAGCGCCAATTTCCTCTGGTCATTACTGTTCTGGTAGAGGTCCTTCAATGTCTTCTACATTTAAAATGGAGTATCCCTCCTATGGAGACTCAATACAATATGGTCTCGAACTCCCTCAAGGATGATTCGTCACACTTGTTAGGTCCTAAATCTACCTCTGGCTAAGACAGGCAGAATCTAGGGTAACATCAATCCACGCTTAGCCTGGTAGCTAGCCCTACCAGGTCGGGAGAGGGCTCTCTCCTTTTCAATCTCAGTAAAATATAGCAAATGAGGCTTGACATGACTGATGTAAAGACTAATTTTAGGCTAGGTATATGCTCAAAGGAGTTTGATTGAATTTGATGATGTTTTGCTGGCTCAAAAGTGAAAGGCAGATTTGGGTCTAGGGAATGGACTCAGTTTTGCAGAGGTTTCTGTGGGGCGAGGTAGGAAAATGCTTTAGTACTTTAAATTGAATGAGATGGAGAGTCTTAGGATTGGTGAGGAGTTGGAGAGGGCATGAGAGTCTCAGGGATCCTCTTCAAACAATAGAAAACATAAATAACCAAACAAACCTTGGGTAGAGCACTGCAATTTCAATGGTTTCTACCTTTATCCTTGATTCATTTAGTTCAACTGAAAAAGAGAGAGAATGGCATACACAAAAACATGTAAAACTTGAGTTATAGAGGAAGACACTATACCAAATCAATTTTCCACAAGAATCCCACAAAAGGCTAAACCCTGGTCTATTCCTTTGCCAAATTGCAGAGATGAATGTACAATGTTGGTCAAAGCTTTCACAAAAGTCCAACCTTGACAAATGACTGAAAAAGTACTAGATATAGGAAAAAACCAACTCATGCTAGGTTTTAGGGGTTCAATTTCATGAGTTTAGGAGCTGTTTCAACAAGATATAAACTAAGAACTAAAAAGGAGGCAGTGGAACAGCGTGCCTCTAAAACCTAGGAAACTAATTCATTCAATTTCAAACTACCTTTTCATGATGTATCTACCTCCATGAATGAAATTTTAGCATATTTACATCAAATTCCATCAAGTTACATCAAATTACATCATGAGTTTGACTATGAGAGAGAGAAAAGTAAAACTGAGAAAAAACCAGGCAAAAAAGTCAATTTTCCATCTTGTGCGCCACGCCTCTGTCCCTGTGCTCGGCACCCTTTTGGTGCTGATTTTGGAGGCCTTCCCGTGCACCAAATTTGCTCCAAGTCGGATTTTTGGAAAGTTCTATTTTTCTACCTTCTAGAACAGGTTGAATTTCTAAATTTGGTGTCCACTTGGCCCTCCAAAAGTGAGTTCTCCCAACATTGCTTCCTGTGTGGCCAAAAAGGGGCAGAAAGGGCATTTTTGAGGTGTTTTTGACCCTTTTGGAAGCTCAAAACTTGACAAAATTTCTTGGAAATTTGTGGGCATTCATATTTTTGTCTGAGGAATCCAAAAATGTTGATTTTTCCTCCAAAGGAGGTCCCTATCAAAAGCGTGTGCCAAGTGGCGCGACGCACCAGGCAGAAAAACCTGTGTTTTGCTCCAAAAATTAAAAATTGACAAAAAGTATCCCAAATTTCTTGAAATTTTGGCTGATTGTCTTACATAAAGTGATATGTTGTGCTAAGGAAGCCTCAGCCAAAATATTGAGTTTGTCTTGCTCTTTCCTCTTCCTCAAAGCTTTCCTCAACTTGGCCTTCAAAGTCCTAATTCTCGCTTTGCAAACTTTGTTTCTTGCCAAATAGTGATAGGCCATGTGCCTCAACATATTTTTCTCTTTGTTGGCCTTCTCCAGCATCTTTTCCAAGTGCATGTTTGCCCTCTCAAGCCAAGATTCACGATCAGCTTCAATTTCTTGTTCAAGTGGTGTCAACTTGACTTTCCTCCTCTTGGCAGCTTGTCAGTTTTCTCTTATGTTTTGGAGCTCCATGATGGTTTGCTGATCCTCTAACTATTTGTTCCTTTGCTCAAGATAGTTGATTATCCACTTGGCTCTTTCCAGGTTGAGAGACAAGTCATGAATGTCAGCTTGTTGTTCCTAAATGATCTCCTTGAGCTTTGAGCTTTGGGAGCCCAAATTAGTGTCATCATCCTGAATGAGAATGAAATCTATCTCTTGACCTTCTGAAGGCCCCTCATGATGTAATGGATACTTACCCTTGTCTTGTACCTACTTTTTTGTTGAAGGAAATGAGACCCCTTCCACCCTAGGTGGAGATAGTACTCATTTTTTTGTTGCAAATAGCCTCCTTGTCCCCTTTTGGTAAGTGATGAATACTGGTGCACTGGTAATTTGAGTCTCATGCACTTCTTGCTGATGTCAAGGCCCTCCTGCCTCATGAAAAACTGATGGGATCACTTGAGGACTTGAAAAAACCTCATGAGAAATGAAATCATCCCATGAAACATTCAGCAAGCTCAGCTGATGCAACACTACAATCTTGATTAATGCAAAGTGATAAATGTTGTTGTACTGCTGATGAGGAGGCTTTCTTTTCACAAATGTGGTCATTTTCTCAATATTTCGGCACATGAAATAGGGGAGGTTCATCATCCTCACCCTAGTGAAATGCATCAATAATCTGATATGGTAGGCGTACAAGTGAGAAAATCTGCCTTCACAGCTGAAATATTTGATTATGAGCTTCATCAATGGAGCATATGTGTCCTGAAGGTATCTGAAAGGGAAAACTCTACTAATCTACCTCTGAAAACCAGCCTTGATATAAGGCTCATGATGATCTCTATCCACCAGTTGTCCCTTGTTACACTGTTCACCCACATTCAGAATACCAGTTTCTTCAACTATTGATTCAGGTGTCAAAGTGAATGTAACACCTGCCAAATTGACCTGGCCATTGTGAAGATGGAGGACAAACAATCTAGCCAGCTCATGATGGTATTTGACTCTTTCCACCATCTCACAAAATTGGTAGCAAGATTGATGTTTGAAGCATGTTATAGCAAGAGGACAAGCCAGTAGCTTAGTAAGTGTAGTGGGATCCTCCCAGATATGTTTGCCTCCCTTGTGAGGTTTTCTGGGTGCATGAAGTTCTTGGGAGGAATCGCTTATTGTTTCCTCATCTCTTTCATAAGGGGAATCTGTCTCCATGTTTGCCATTGTTTGGGTTGAAGTGATGAGTATGAAGAGATTTTATAGGAACAATAGGTATTTGCTGCTAAATGACATGGATTTGATAATGGGGACTGTGAATGTGGAAATTTTGTGATGACTGTAGGGTCTTTTGGAACGACAGGGTTTGGGGAATAAGGATTAGGGCTTAGGGATGTTAATTAGGGTTTGGGAGTAGTGGGATTAGGGATTAGGGTTTTTAGTTTTAGGAATAAGGGGATAGGTAAGTGTGAATGGAAGAGGAGAGGGAAAGTGATATGAGTGAAGTGTAGTGAGAGAAAAATGAAAATGAGGGATGAGAATTAGACAGAAAAAACTGTAGTTTTGCAAACCCTAGGCAGCTTTTTCAATTGACTGTGCAAGGAACTAGGGTTTTGTTTTTACCTATTGAAACACCATAACAACTAATGAAAAACCCTCACAATGGCACTTGGGATTGTTAACTTACTTGTAGAATGAGGAATTTGCAAGTTTTGAGCTTGGAGGAGGCGATTTGGATGAGTTTCAAGCTTTGAAAGCAGGTGCGTTGTGCGCTCAGGTGCACCGCGCCTTTGTAAATTGCAATGTATTTCCTGCGCTGCGTGCACCGCGCTACCCAGGTGCGTCGCGCCTTGACCTAGGTGCGCCGTGCCTCAAGAATTTTCACAATTTTGCTGCAAATTCACTGCTACGCCCTCAAATCGCGATTTGGCTCTTTATCACTCTTTCTTTGGGCACAAATGATGTCTTCAACATGAAAATTACTTTATATACCCATCACTTTAATTTTTCACTTAGAAGAAACCCACTTTTCTAATGTTAGGATTACACTTTATCTTTTAAAACTCTATTTTGGCAATTTGACTGCCTTTTGCCTTTGATGGGCTAAATGCTTTGACTTTTTTTACTCTTTTGCAGGGGCTGGAATGCAGGACCTTGGCAAAGTGACCAGGGCTTCATCTCGAAATTATTACATATAGGAAAAATTAAATTACATGAAATCTTGTACATAAAACATAAAAAAACTCTGTTTTTCCTCAAAACAGGGTTTTGAGGAAAAATCAATCACCGAGCATGTGATTATTGAAATTTTTGTTGTTGAGACTTTATTTCACCTCCTCATGCACCTGCTTACCATTATTGAGCTTTTATAAGACCTTGAGGAAAACCCCTAGACCTAATGAGACCAAAAACCCTAAAAATGACTTTTTGCAGATGTAAAGACAAAAATGACTGTACATGACCTGAAAATAGTCCAGCAGGTAAAGATCATGAAGGAAAAATTTATAAAATGCCACTGCCATCAAATGATCCATGATCCTAATGGAATGCAGCTGATCGGATGAGACACCTAAAATGCAATGCAACAAGAGAATTTTGATCACTGATGGAGGGATGAAGATACCGACACTAACATCGCCTTTGCCAAACACTTCTTCCACTCAGCTAACTCTTGTGCATTAGTTGAAGTTGGCTTTGGGATTTCTTGATCAATGAATTCCTTCAAGCCATTGACTTCTAATACATCCTCCATTCTATCTTTCAATGCTATGTAATTTGAGCTACTTCCAAGACATACTCAAGTCTCAAGCCATAGAATGCCATTGACCAACTTTGAAGTGTGATATGAATTCGATTTGCACCTGCAACCCCAAACTTTGAACTTCTAATTATCTTCTCAATGTATGGTTCACAGCTCTGATACCATGTAGAAAACATTCTACAAATCTAGCTCTGATACCATGTAGAAAATTTGATGGTAGGTTAACTCGACAATGCAATATAAAAGCAAAATACTATAACCTACTTCTACTATCAATTTGCAGATGCTTAAAGATCGAGCTGAACAATATAACCAGAAGAAGAAGAATCAATGGCACAATACACATGAAAATACTTTGGGGAAAGCCTCAACTAAAAACCCCACACTATTCGTATTATCATACATGGTGGAAATACATATGAATTATACAAAGCCTTAGCTCTCACAACTAGCCATCTCTCAGTACAATCCTCACAGATGCTCACAGGCAATATTGTATTCTCTTCAGCCTACCTCCCTTCCCTCCAAACTCCTATTTCCTTGCATTGTTCCTTGTGGATGATTCTCTTGTTACCAAGTGGAAGACTTTCTCTTCAAAACTGCGCAATCCTCAAGGATTATATCCTTGACTGCATGCATGAATTTTCTCCATGAGAAAACACATGCAACTTATAGTACACTTTCCTTGATATTAATCTCAACTGGGTCTTTCTCAGAATAGACATGCATGAGTTTCTAATGACGGAATCTTCAGTAACTCACTATTAGTTCTGCAAACAGTTTCGAACTAATTTAACTGGACTTAACTCAGTAAATTGAGTTAACTAATTACAACTCAAATATAACTCAATCTTATCTCCTTAATTTAAGGGATAACTCTTGCATGACTTCAGAAAGACTTCTAACTTGAATTTCTCCAACTAATTAATTTAAAATAAATTGATTAATTATTTCCAAGTAACTGTTAAGACTAAATTTGAATTTAATTCGCAATTTAATTCAAGGACAAATTAAATTGGAATATTCTTGTTTCCAAATTTCAACACTCCCTCTCAACAAGAAAGGGATTATCTGCCACCCCGATCCTATCTCTATGGAACCGAATTTACACTTTGACAATGCCTTTGTCAAAATGTCAACATCTTGCTCCTCTGTTGAAATATACTGCAACAACATGATCCTCTCGACCTGTGAAAAGCCATGGGAAACAAATATTTCCTTATGATTCTCCACACTACCATCAGCAGCTTGCTTTACCTTATAAAGCCAATGGGATCTCACAATTGACTTGTTCTCTGGTCTTGGAACCACGTCCCAAACACTTGTTACAAACTATGGAGTCATACTCCTCCATCATAGCATCAACCCAAATTGGTTGTTGTACTGCTTCCTCAAAGGAAGATGGCTCGGTCTCAACACATTCCCCAGCAAGGGCCATGTATCTAGTGTACCTCTCATGTGACCTCCTCTGTCTATGCTGAGAAGATGGTGCTCCCACATTCTCTCTCGCATCCTCCAACAATCTATCAACTTCTCTTGTGCGCTTTCGTCCATCTCTGGAAGACTCTACTTGAGTGGATCTCTCCACGCTTGGAACCTCTGCATGCGACTACTCCACATCAGTTTGAGGCTCCTCCTCCTTAGGAACCAATAGTTCCTCCACAGCCTGTAGTTGGAACTCCCTCTCAAGGGAAACTCGCATAGCCTTCTGCTCATCAAACTTGAGACCTTTGTGAACCATTGTCCTCTGAATGGTAGGCAAGTACATCTGATAGTTGTGAGTTGTATCAGTGTACCCCAAAAATATCCCCAACTATGTTGTCGTCTCAAGCTTCTTCCATGCATCCTTTGTCACATGGCAGTATACCGATGAGCCAAAGATCCTGAAGTGACCCACATCTGGTCTCTTACCAGAGAAAGCTTCCTCTGGTGTCTTCATCCCAAGTATGCGATGTGGGTTTCTATTCTGTAAATAGACCGATGTGTTGCCTGCCTCAGCCCACAAGTGAAGTGGTGGGCCTTGGTCATTCAGCATTGCTCGTGCTACCCCTACAATAGTTTTGTTCTTCCTCTTAGCCACCCCATTATGTTGTGGGTTATCAAGTGTCATCAACTCTCGTTAATTCCTTTCGCTCCACTAAAGTCCTTAAACTCTTGAGAGACATATTCTCCACCATTGTCACTTCTCAACGTCTTGATCTTCTTTCCTGACTCTTTCTCGACCAAACCTTTGAACTGACAAAACTTTTTGAAAGTTTGGTCCTTCTTCTGCATGAAATAAATCCAGCATTTACGAGAATAGTCATCAATGAAGATCACATAATACCTTCGCTTCGTTGTGGATGTCGTCAAGAATGGTCCACACAAATCAGTATGAACTCGCTCTAAGATAGCCTCTACTCTACTATCTCGATCATAAAAGGAATATTTGGTGTACTTTCCCAAGGTACAACCTTTGCATGTGACATATCACCAATTCTACTTTCGTACTCAATGCTGCACAATCATCTACCTCTAGTTTATAGATATTCTTCACTTGAATCCCTATTCTCTTGGTCTGACCCATGGCTATGTGTCTTAGGAACGCCTTTCCTTTACTGAAGACAACATCGTAGCCTTTTTCCTCCAACATCGCGACTGATACTAAGTTCTTCTTTAGTCCAGAAACATACATCACATCTATCAAGGTGAGAGGAGCTCCATGCTCCCTCTGAAAAGCCACCTTGACCACTACTAAAACATTATACCTTCCATCGTCATGCATCTCTATCCACATCTTGAGGTCTTTCTCCTCCAAGGCCTGAATAAATTTATATCACCGGTCATGTGGAATGAGGCTCCACTGTCAAGATACCAAACACAACCCATCATCGATGACACCATGCATGCGATGAGCGTAAAGTCCATTTTGAAATGAGAGGCTAATGCCTTACCTTCCAATCCTTCAAAGGATCCCTTCTTAGAATTCTTCGATGGGAAATTAGTCACATGGTGTCCCATCTTGTGACAATTAAAGCATCTTAATTTAGACATGTCACCCTTCTTCCCTCCATGAGAAGAATTTGATTTGAAATGGGAAGCCTACCCCTTCCCTTTCCTTGCCTTACTTGCTAAGGCCAGAATTTCTTCATCATCATTCTTGGATGAAGGACCATCTCGTGTGCTGCTCCTGATTTTCTCCTGCATAAGATCTAACCATAGTAGTTCCCAATCCGGCAGTTTCTCCCTTCCATTCACAGAGTCCTGGTAGCTATTCCAAATCTTTGGAAGGCCAAGGAGAGTGAGGCTCACCATATCATCTTCGGCAGTAGTTATTCCCATACTGCCAAGCTCATCTCTGTAGGTGGTGAGCTTGTTTAGATATGTGGAAATAGTACCGCCCTTCTCCATCTTGATTCTTTGAAGCTTATCCTTGAGCGCCAATTTCCTCTGGTCGCTACTGTTCTGGTAGAGGTCTTTCAATGTCTTCCACGTTGAAAATGGAGTATCCTTCCCTTGGAGACTCGAGACAATATGGTCTCAAACTCCCTCAAGGGTGATTCATCTCGCCTTCACCACACACTTCTTCCACTTAGCCAACTCTTGTGCATTAGTTGAAGCAGGCTTTGTGATTTCTTGATCAATGAATTCCTTCAAGCCATTGTCTTCTAATACAACTTCCATTCTATATTTCAACACTATGTAATTTGAGCTACCTTCCAAGGCATACTCGAGTCTCGAGCCATAGAATTCCATTGGCCAACCTTGAAGTATGATATGAATTCGAATTGCACATGCAACCCCGAACTTCAAACTTCAAAATCTCTTCTCATGTATTGTTCACAGCTCTGATACCATGTAGAAAAATTTCTACAAATCTAGCTCCGATACCATGTAGAAAATCTGATGGTAGGTTAATCTGATAATGCAATATAAATCAAAGCAGAATATTATAACCTACTTCTACTATCAATTTGCAGAAGCTTAAAGATCGAGCTGAACAATATAACCAGAAGAAAAAGAATCAATGGCGCAATACACATGAAAATACATTGGGGAAAGCATCAGTTGAAAACCCCACACCAATTGTATTATCATACATGGTGGAAATACATAGGAATTATACAAAGCCTTAGCTCTCACAACTAACCAACTCTCAGCACAATCCTCACAGATTCTCATAGGTAATCTTGGCTTCTCTTCAGCCTTCCTCTTTTCCCTCCAAGCTCCTATTTCCTTGTGTTGTTCCTTGTGGATGATTCTCTTGTTACCAAGTGGAAAACTTTCTCTTTAAAACAGCGCAATCCTCAAGGATTAAATCCTTGACTACATGCATGAGTTTTATCCATGAGAAAACACATGCAACTGATAGTACACTTTCCTTGACATTAATCTCAACTGGGTCTTTATCATAATAGACATGCATGAGTTTCTGATGAGGGAATATTCAGTTAACTAGAGTAGCACTAGTTGAGTGCATCAATGCATCAACTAACTATTAACTCAATATTAGTTAGATATCATTTTTGGGATTCAACTGCGTTAAGTAAGTCATTCAAACGTATGACCATTTCCATGAGAGGTAGTCGTAACTGACTAATTTCTCATGATTTTTGAATAGTTCACTTAGCACTCATTGCATCGGGTGATGCTCACAGGGGTGAAGAAGTGGGATTGAAACTAGTGAAATGTGGAGAACGAATCACATAGCATCAATCATCACTTCTGGGGCTTGCACCCGGTAACTAGGACTTCCCAGGAGGTCACCCATCCCAGAACTCCTCTAGCTCAAGCGCGCTTAACTGTGGAGTTTTTCCCCACAATCAAGCCCACTTAGCTTGCTACCCCATTTGCAAAACCTTAGCAAGTATTGTGCCTCATGAACCATTCAAGTAGAGATCCCTTGACTCTTTTTGAATTTAAGTATGGGGGATTACGCAGTGCATTATATTAGATATCATTTTTGGGATTCAACTGCGTTAAGTAAGTCATTCAAACGTATGACCATTTCCATGAGAGGTAGTCGTAACTGACTAATTTCTCATGATTTTTGAATAGTTCACTTAGCACTCATTGCATCGGGTGATGCTCACAGGGGTGAAGAAGTGGGATTGAAACTAGTGAAATGTGGAGAACGAATCGCATAGCATCAATCATCACTTCCGGGGCTTGCACCCGGTGACCAGGACTTCCCAGGAGGTCACCCATCCCAGAACTCCTCTGGCTCAAGCGCGCTTAACTGTGGAGTTTTTCCCCACAATCAAGCCCACTTAGCTTGCTACCCCATTTGCAAAACCTTAGCATCACCCGATGCAATGAGTGCTAAGTGAACTATTCAAAAATCATGAGAAATTAGTCAGTTACGACTACCTCTCATGGAAATGGTCATACGTTTGAATGACTTACTTAACGCAGTTGAATCCCAAAAATGATATCTAATATAATGCACTGCGTAATCCCCCATACTTAAATTCAATATTAGTTCTTCAAACAGTTTGGAACTAATTTAACTGGACTTAACTCAGTAAAATGAGTTAACTAATTACAACTCAAATATAACTCAATCTCATCTACTTAATTTAAGAGATAACTCTTGCATGACTTCATAAACACTTCTAACTTGAATTTCTCCAACTAATTAATTTAAAATAAACTAATTAATTATTTCCAAGTAGATGTTAAGACTAAATTCGATTTTAATTCACAATTTAAATCAAGGACAAATTAAATTGGAAAATTATTGTTGCCATATTTCAACAAAGACTGCTCTGATACCAAACTTGATCTAAGTACTCTCAGCTACTAGAATTAACCAATATCGTTTACTTCTATGATGTTCGCAGAATTGCATGTAAAAGAGTGTGAAAAACCACTTGTGCATGTTTTAAGGAAGAGGAGACATAATGAAAACCCTCATTTTAAAGAACACAAACACATTGATAGCAGAGTTCACCCAGTGTGGGTTACGTCTTTGGGCTTGGTGTCAAGAGTGAGGAGGTTGCTTCATTAAATGTTGAAAGATGATCATGATGTACATGGTTTATTCTTTGTCATTACAAGGAAAAAATCCCTCAACTAGAGTGGCATGTCCCTCCATGAGACGTCCTCCAATAGGAACTCTCACTCATATGAGCCCTCCTTTAGCATGACAAGATAATAAATTCTCACATCACATGGCATACAAGTATCTTGCAACATAATGGTAACAAGGACCTCAAAAAAAAAATCATTATCTCAACAAATCAAAAGAAAAACATGGAATCATTGCATCATATACCTCCACTTCCAGGTATGGCCTGAAAATGAAAAGCTCAGCTATAGAAACAGACATCATCGTTGACTTCGTGGCACTAAATCATGTCAAACAACTATAAACTTGTCTATTTTCTGACAGCGTCAAAATATGGACCATTAAGAATCTCAAAGATTCCCCCAAAGATTCATTACTGGAGATGGGAGAAAAATCCACTGCTTGGATGAAAATTTTGAGTATGCCACTATGAATCATGATCTATGTGAAATTCTAAGAAAAATCACTATAAATTCGGCATCATTCTTCCTCCGTAAAAAATCAGCCTCTAAGGGAATCTTTTAGATTCCTCAAGATTCTGTAAAGATTCCTCATTGTTGACTTCCTGAAATTCTTCTACTCAGATGAGAAAAAGACAACACCATCATGTTCCCTTCAAAATTATGGTTAGTTTGAGTATAAACTTGGCATTATTTTGTCACTATGAATTTTTTCCCTCTAGGGAATCTTTTAGATTCCTCACTAATTTTGCATGGAATATTTTGTGGAATATTCGCCTAGAATATTCTTGTCTCAAAGAACAAGACCGACTAGGGCGTGGTTTCTCCTCAGCTCCTGGTTCTACACACGCTCTCCCTTTCCCCAGATCGAATGGTGAATTGAGAGTTTATAAACAAAATTTCAAGCGAACTTTACCAAGTCGTGCCACTTGGTGTAACAGTCGAAGGGTAAACTTGGAGGGTGGAAGTCCCAGGGTCAAACTGCGGGCCTCCTCTCTTATAATTGCTTTGGCATTTAATTAATTTTTGGGTGCGTTTTCTTATTTTAATTTGGCATGGCTTTGAATGGTGTGGTTGGTATGTATCACCACTGTTGATTGTGGTGGTTGTTGAGTATTGGGGGATGCAATTGACATGTTGGTTTTTTCTTGGTGGTTTTTATTTGTGTTACGTGGAGCCACTGCAATGGGTGGGCCGACCAATCGACGAAGCGGTTTCGAGCTTCGCTGACTTCGTCGTTAGTGGTCATTGTTGTAATGAACATGGGTCGTGGGTGTGGTTCTGGGTCAGCCACGAGCCCTGACCCATTTATTAATAATATATATCACTGACCATTGGTGGGGGTGGCAGCCTGCTACCCCATTTTTAATATTTTTTTAATTTTTTAAGGCCATATTAACCAAAAAAAATTGACCCATTTTTCAGGGTCACTGAAAAAATTAACGAGGCGAAAAATTCACTCGTTCTGGTGGTTGAATTCCTTGTGTTGGTACTTTCCCAAATTTCTACCTCGTTAATGGTTACCACTTGGCCTAGTTTGACCAGAACTTTGATCAAAAATATCTTGAACATACAAACTCAGATTTGAGTATCGTTCGTGCCATTGGAATGAGGACAATGAGAACTACGATATGGTCCTTGTTTCAATTCAATTTGATGACTTTTTTTTCGCTATTCTGAGCCACTTCTAAATTCTGAGCATTTCTAGAACCACCTGGATCAAAAAATTTAACTAAACTTTCCATTGAAAATTTTGCTTCACCCAAATTTTAACCAAAGTTTCCAATTTGACCTCTTGTAGCTTTAGACATAGAAAAACAATTTATCCAAAGTCTAACTGGAAGGTACATTGGATATCCAACGCCGATTTTTCCATCCAAAGTTTACATCATATTCACTACTTTAAAGAAATAATACATGCATATTCCAAATTTTAATAAAGTTTAATAGTTTAGTCGATTTCATGTAAGGCAGGCACTTATTTCACTTCCCATTATTTGTCATATTTGTTAATGCTAGATATTGTACACACGTGTCTTAGTTTCATGCTATATTTCCGTATAGCACACAACCCTTTTTCTCTTCCTACAGAAATAATACATTTCGCTCCTGCCTCTTCCTGTAGAAGCAAACCTAGAAAATGTGTTGCAAGAGTTGACCAGAAGTTGCCGCAAAAATGTGTTGCAATAGCTGACCAAAAGTTGCCACAAAAAAAGACAAAAACTTGTAGAAAAGAATAACTACCTAGAAGTTGCCACATAAAAGTTGGATAGAGGACGCAATCTTCCAGAAAAACTGCCCAGAGGCGTGCAACTGCTGCAGAAAAGCTAGACAGAGGCTGCAACTAAAATTGTTCATCATGAACATGAGTCTCCTCTTTCTTTACTTCTCTTTTATATTTTTTAGCCATCGTCCTACTATTTTGCTCCCAAAGTGTGTTTTTGCTAAGTTGGTAGTCTTTCAAATCTGCCAATAAATTAAAATAAATTAAAATTTGAAGGGTTAGAGTCTCCAAATGATTTATTATCAATTTTCCAATCACTAGAGGGATAGATTTAATTCTTTTTATCATAAATTTCTTATTGTTACAAGTTTAGGGACAATTTTCATTGTTTTATCATAAATAGATGTAATGATAAGAATTTGCAATGATGATTGAAACTGGGCAGGGTTTTATATGGTTTTGTGTATTCAATACATAATAGGGTCTACATATTTTGTAGTTTATTGTCATATTTTTGTAACAACGACCTATCATTATTATTGTAGGGGAAATTCATTTGAATGAACTTACAATGGGCTTCGAGTTAACATCAGTGATGAAAATTTAGTTATAGATGCTCAAGAAAAAAAATTGGTGTCTTTGGAAGGACTATCAAAAACATCAAAACAAAACAAATCAATTACCAATTATCACTATTAATATGACCGACTCACCTTCATTCATTCTAAAATATCCCTGGCCTTTCAGGCCTTTTGACCTTCTAACATGTGCATTCCTTAGTCTTCTTGGTAGAGCCATCATGCCGCTCCAGTTACTTTGACATGCACAATCATTTTCAACAAAACAAAAATAAAAATTTCATAATGCTCTTCAAGAAAACAACAATAAAATGTTATACTAGCCTAATTTAATTTTCTCATCTCTAATGCCATCACCATTAATTGTACTTCCACTTTATTCCTACAATTTTCATATCAATGATTTTCATCTTCCGCCTTGAAATAAAAATCTTACCATAACTCTATTTCCTATCTTTCTTAGTCTTAATTCTATTTCCTATATTTCTTAGTTTTCTTTTAGTGTAGGTCCTAGCTAAATATTAGAAATTCCTAGCCCAAGCAAATCGGAAAATCCAATTTCAACTTTGGCCCCATTTATAGTGATGGTTTGCCACTTTGTCCTGCAAAAAGAAGTAAATCGAGTTCTTTCAAGATTTTCCATCTAGATAAAAATAAAAAAATAAAATTGGGTTTTGAATAAAAACAAAATCATATAAATAAGGAATCTTAATCCTAACATGTGGTTCATCTAGTTAAAAGGAAATTAGTCTCCTTTTCTTTCTCCATTGCAGAATTCTTGGTTTCATGTGTTTTTCCTACAACAATATTGTTACACGAGGCTACGCGAGGGCAACGAGGAAATTCAAAGATAATTTTAGCTTCATGAATAAATTTACCATCTGTATTCAAAAAATTAATGTAATAAAGCATGAAAATTCTCAACAACCAGGGAAATCTATTAAGCTGCCATTAAAACCTCAAAATGTAGCTTAAGCACCCCAAGACTTGGAAAATCAATTTCTTAAGATACGTGGTGTTCTTCGTACCTCAAAGGTCTACACAATGTCTGAATGAATAATAAAACTCTTCTATTGATGAGTAATGTGATTCTGATAATGGGATAGTTTGAAAAAAACATTAAAACACAATAAAAATATGAGAACATATACATAGATGACAACTAAATTTGAAAACAAGTAAAAAACAATAAAAATATGAGAACACACGTAGAGATGATAACCAAATTTGCAAAATAATAATAAATATATAGGGGTAAAATGGTAGAAATATACCTCTTAAAACCCAAATGGTTCATTCTCTGAGTTGTTGGAAGCTCAAAGGTCACTCAAGTCACTGAATAAAATTGCTTACCATCAAATTTTCTCCAACTCCTTTACTTTCATGGTGAGGAAAGTGTGGTCCATTCAAATTTTATATATTATAACCAATAAAACCTTTGGCTAATCTGATAAGGACTACCATTGCCTCCACAATGGCTTTACTCAATGAACATCAAACATATCACGTGTGTTTGTGGCATACTAAGCAATACCCTTAATTGGACTATATATTGGAAAATATCTCTAAAAATCACTATTTAACTCCCTACCAATACGAACCCAGTACACCTTCCCAATATTAAAAAAAAAAAAAAACCCTACTTTCACTACATATTGTAGGTATCCATTTTTTCATTAACAATTTTTATACTCCTTTATATTTTTTCATTAACTTTGGCCTCTATATTTTATACTTGCCAATATAAAAACCCTTTACCCCCTATTATATGCTCAATATATTATGTCATTTTTTCCTCAATAATGAATGCACATGCTATGGTATTTCTTTTGTGGTTGCCTCGAGCCCTTGTTAAATTGTCATTCAAGATTTTCATTAGGATCAAGTTGTTTCATAAAAAAAATTGTGAAACATTATATTCTCTTTTGTGAGTTGTATATTATATTGATGGGATGTATAGAGTCCTCTATGTGAAGAAAATTAATTCATCTACATTGTTCCACTTCCTCTGTCTTTTCAAATCATGCATATCCACCCAATCCATGGTCATCCAATAATGCATTATTATCCATTCATTGAAATACCTTGCGGTCATCCATTTTTTATTAATGTTTTCTTCCACGTAAGCTTTGTCATGCATCACCATTTCACTTTGAGCCTTGTCACTATCATGGAGTTGATTCTCTAATTATCTATATCTCGTAGTGAATTGGGAAGATTAGAGCCAATTGGCATCCATAAGGGTGGTGTCACTGATATGCACGTCATTTGAATCTTTTAGTCGTAAGAGCACTCCCTCCGTGGAAATTAATGCCATAAGAGTTTCCAAGCTAAAAAATATTTTTTACACCCATCTGAAATAATTAAAGTAGTTATTAAAGGAGCATGGTGGACTCATGGGTGAATCCCAAGAACATTATCATTTCTATATATGGCTCTATTTAGATTACTTTTGGAGGAATATCTATATTTCTAAAACTTTTACATGGCGAGGGGTGGTGGCACTAGAGTTGGAAACCTTGATTTCAATGAGGTTGTCACTGCTCACAAGACAATTCACATTAGCATTGTTTTTAGGAGTGCAAAAATTGATCTTAAAATATTAACATCTTGGATTTAGATGATGTGGATTATGTGGCTACAATATTTTTGTGGGAGCACATGATTAGGAATGGTGCTATGGTGTTTCATTTTACTACAATGAACCCCTTTGAGTACCTTTTATTAGTGTTACATGTCATTTTTCTGCATCGAGGAAAATGATGCCAAATCCAAATCTTTTGCCATCTAATGAACTGTTGTCATGAATCCCCAAGAAATATATAAGAAGTACCTATTATCAAGTATAATAATCTTGGGTTGAATACCTTTAAAAAACCTAATTTCTTAGATCATTACAGGTGCCTCAATCACAACCTGCAGTGGTCGCACCTTGCATGACAAACGATTTGCGACATCGTCACAGTAAGCCTTCAATAAAGGTCTGAGAGTCTTGTTACACGAGTAAAAATAAAAAAAGGTAAAGAAGCTTCCATTTCTAGAAGCCTCAAGAGGGTATCTATATGAAGCAGTGGAGATTAGGCTTGAGTTCCTCCTATCTTGAATCTCATTCCTCCCTTTATGGATCTCACCCCTTCCTTAGTGGATCTTAACTTCCTCTCTTTCCCTATAAGTAGAATGCACTCAAAGAGAAAGGCGTTGTCATTTTTGACTAATGAACTATACTTAGATGTTGTTCAAATATCCATTGAAGAATTTTTTATTGCAAGGGTCTCGATTGATGATCATTAGAAGGAGGCTTCCAACATCAAGCCCTGGCTATAATTTTCCTTTTCTTTATTCTTAATATAAAGACATGTTTCTTTCCTAGACTCATTTTTCATGATGTTTGTTGTAAGATTCCTTAATCATTTACATACTTTATGATTGAATTATTGATGTATTATATGCATTTTCCTATTTCTATTTTTGAAAGTCTCTTCTTAGAGCATCAAGAAAGAGGTTGGAAGCTATAAATGAAAACCACAAGGATCATCATCAAGAATTTCAGTAAAAGGTATGACCTATGAATCCCACTTACATCTATGATTTAATCATAAATTAGGGAATGTTTTCATGTGTTTGTTTGTTTGTTTCTAGACTTGGTATCTGAGTCTAGAGAGATTTGTCTTGTTAGCAAGACATGATTTGTTTGCCAAACAATGTTGTATATTATGTGCCTACAATATCTTTGTGGGAGAACATGATTATGAATGGTGCCATCGTGCTTCATTTTACTACAATGAACCCCTTTGAGTACTTCTGACTAGTGTTGGTGCCCAACAAGTTATTGTTACTCATTGACATTATGTTCCTACCTAAAAAAATACACAAGACTTCTATTAGAAATGGAGATATTAATATTAAAGAGAAAATCATATGGTGGATTTGGAAAATCCTATGGATCACTTGAATTTCCTAGTG
This sequence comes from Pinus tabuliformis, assembly GCA_031772625.1. Taxonomy (NCBI): domain Eukaryota; kingdom Viridiplantae; phylum Streptophyta; class Pinopsida; order Pinales; family Pinaceae; genus Pinus; species Pinus tabuliformis. The sequence goes on along the minus strand of CM062809.1, from coordinate 869,644,043 downwards.
TTAGGGTCTTACTCTAATACCATTCCTTAAATAATTTATTATGTAGGAGACCACATTCCTTAAATAAAGCCCATTAAATAGTTAGTTAATAGTCACTCATTGTAAAAACGGTAGCTTTTATTAATAACACATAAATTAGTTAGTGGAGATCATTATAAACGAGATTGTAATTAGTTAAGATGAGACATTTAGCTTTAGTGGATGTCCTATAACTCTTAAGATGTGGAAACATTATTAATATCAGGTTTTATTCCCACATTGTAGGGAAAATTTCAAGGGCTAATATTTGCAGGTCTTTTCCATGTTTTTTCCTAAAAAAGTTTCATTAATTTCCATTTTTCCCAAAAACGATTTGCCTAAATTTTATAGTATAAATTTATATACATTGATATAAAATCATTAAAAATATAAACATTTTTACCAAAATATTACGAAACATTTGACAATATGCATATTAGGGACTAGTAAAATTCCTCAAGGTTTCTAAACTTTAAGATAGACTTCCATTCTTAAAATTTTCCATGCCATGGAGGTCCCTCAATGAAGTGAGGATGGTTATGTGGCCTTATGAATGGGTCCATTAGAGTAGGGAGTATATACACAATGAAAAAGAGTCACCTGGAATAAGATGTTGGATGGCAAGGCTAAACCTTGCATTGGAAATTCACTTTTTAAAGTGAGTTGTTGGATCAAATGGATGACCAGTAGCTATAAATACATGGAAACATTGTTGATTTCAAGTTATATGGATATCTAAATATTGAATAGATGGTTATGCAATGTTTTGTTAACACTTGTCATTGTATTTGAGTATTGGTCCTGGAGGTTACCCCTCTAAAGAGACAATGAACATAGTTATCTAATTTCTATTATCAAAGAGATCTTTCTTAGGGTTTATCTCTATTTTCCCTTGTGTTATTGGGTTTTACATTACATTTTGTGTGATTGTTCTCAATTTTTGGGTTATTGGGTTTTGCATTACATTTTGTGTGATTGTTCTTAATTTTGGGGTTATTGGGTTTTGCATTACGTTTTTTGTGATTGTTTTTAATTTTCGGATTAAGTACAATTCAAGCGGAATAACTCTTTCCTGAATATGAAGTAGGAGAATTTTAAATTTTATAGACTTTTGATTGCGCTGAAAGACACTCTCAAGTCAAGTATGGTAGAGATGTTGTAATGTAATGTTTAACCAATCGACTAAGTAAAATTATATAAAATAAATATAAAATAAATAAAAAGATTAATGTAATGTAAACATTTTAGTTAGGTCAAAATAAAATAAAAGAATAAAAATAAAAATAACAAAATAAAAATAACCATATAAAAATAAAATAATAATAAAAATAAGTATTGGGCCATGGTATTGAGAAACCATAGTATTCATGTGGTAAATAACCTCATACTGAAAAAAAATGTGGTAAATAACCTATTTAAACAGGAGAAATAAACCAACCAAAATCCATCTTAACTTCGTATCTACCAAGTGTCCAAAGGCATCAAATCTTTTGAGATGCACACCTATTTTATAGTGAAAAGAAATTTGATACCTCACGGGGCTTGGTAGATCAAGAATTAAATAAATCTGAGCTAATTTAAAAAAAAAAAAATGACAATGACAAAATTTAAATCGATTGGTAAAACATAAAATTTGAAGAATCGATCCAAAATATAAATTCTAAAATAATTGCAAATTTAGAAAAATACGAATAAATAAATAAAAATAAAACATCCACCCAAAATAATGTTTAGGAACTGAAAATATGGTTATTTAAAATCAATTTTTTATAAAGGAATTCCCCACCACCATGAATTTTAGCCATGTCGCTCCCTCGTGATTGACATCATTTGCAAAGTCTTTAATGCCTTGACTGTGAATTCATTTCATTTCCATGACTAGATGATTAGGGTGATTTGAAAAGTCGTAAAGGAAGATTGGAAAGTCAGAAAAATGACCGTGTTGACTGAGAAATAGAGAGGTGAAGCAGGTTACTTCCAACCAACCAATAAAGTTACTTCAGTTGGTGGGATAAAATTCCAGTGATGTTGGTTCTGCGGAGGGTCTTCCCACTTATTTCGGTCCGTTCAGTACGTAATTCCGGCGATGGATTTTTCAAATTCATGCTTTTGCTCTGACGCCCGGCCGCACACGCACCATGTGCAACTTCAAATAAACTTTTGAGTTGGAATAGAGTGGGGTCACGATAAAATGGGTGTTGTATGCGTGGTTTATAATTATTAAAATAATAACTTTTTAAAAATAATTATATTACAAATATTAAGCGGTAAAGTATACAGTTTAGATGGAGGATTGAATAGTGGGAAAAAAAACTTGGTCGCACTAAACATATTAAATCATGATTTTATTATATTTTGAAATTTTGTAAAATAAAATTAATAAATTAAATAATATAATATTTTAAAAATATGTAATTAAGTTAATAGGAAAATTATAAAATTAATTAAAATCTTAAGAATATATTTATAAAAAAAAAAAAATCAACTCTAAAGATGTATTTTAGAAAATAATAATATATTGGAATATGGTACTAGTTAAACATTGACACAAAGAGCAGTTATAAAAGTTATTAAACTAGTTTAGATCATTGTTAATTCAAAATCTATCAAACGCTCAATGAGATCAAATTTCTTGAGATGCAAATGTCTTTCAAAGTGAAAATAGATATTTCTTGAGATGTAAATATCTTTTAAAGTGAAAATAGATTTGATCCCTCTGGGTGTTTGGTAGATGGGGAGTTAAGATGGATCTAGGATGGTTTTGATTTTGTTATATTTATTTTATTTTCACAAAGTTAAAATGTTTATATTACAGTAGTTACATTAAGTTACATACATCACTACCATATTTTATTCTTAATTTTATTTTGATGGAATCAAAATGTTTACAATACATTATGTCATACATTTCTAGTAGTCCAATAAAAAATAATGATTTTATTAAAAAAAATGTTATATTCAAAATCTAGTGCTAAATTATTCAATTATTTGTTTATTTATTTATGTTTTATGCAATTTAACCAAGTCAATGCTAATTGGGATAGGACAAGACATTAGAACATCTCTACAATACTCAGTTGGAGAGCCTCTATGTAAATACTAGAATAAGTTTAAATTATCATATTCATTGAGACCTTTAAGGTGAAAAAAGTTACAAACATTAATAAAAGAGTTATTTGTGATTTGATATTTATTAAAAAGATTATTATAAGATTTTTAATTATTAAAAATTAATTATTTTTATGGGTAGGAGTAAAATATAAATGATATTTTAATTTAATTGAATACATATTATTTTAATTTAATTGAATATATATTATTTTAATTTTATATTTTGAGAGGTATAAATTCTTTTAAAGTGGAAATGTATTTTCCGAGTGTAAAGTTTGAAAAAATGTTTGTATCTCAAGAGACTTGATTTATTTTAATTAGTAAATTGGTCTAAATTAATTTCAAACATCTACCATCACATGAAAATTGTAGATGATCATTAATTTATATTTAAAATTAATCTAATTCCCTAGAAATTTTCAAGTATAATTTATAATATAGAAAGTGATCATGTTAAATTCATAAATGATATATAAATGCTTGAAATGAATCTAATCATTCAAATTTTTCTAAGCATTATTTACAATATAGATAAGGATTATTTAACTTTCCAATTTACTCACACTTGTTGTTGTTTCAGTATTTTCATATTATTATGTCACTGCTTACGCAACGACATCTATGATCAGTTCCATGTTATTAATTTATCCGTACTCGTGAAAATTTTCAAATTTCTATAGTTAACATTAGGCTTTTGGGTAAAATTTTTGTGTGACATTAGCACGCCGCCACATCCCCAACTCTGGATTTCGAGGATCGACGTCATCCTACCATGCACGGTAGATCGGATTGTACAATGTAGGTACAAGAAAGGGCGATCCTTCGTATAGCTCAGAGTTAGCTTGGGTTTCTTTGAGCTCTGGTGGTGTTAATTTCATTTTAAGAGTGTTGGTGTAGAATTTATTATTATGGTTGATGGATTATTGAGAAGTAAATTTAGTTGTTTTTGGTGTTCAAAGTGGATGTTTTATATCTTTCTTTGTGGTGCTCATTGAGTTTGGATTTCTTGGTTATGTGTCTGTGTTTTCTGTGCAGCATAACTCCTCGTTGTCAAGTTTTTGTTGATACCATGTGAGTTTTTTTTTTTTTTTTTTTACTTTGGTGGATGCGAGAAGAAAACTTTTTATGCAGAACGCTGAAGTTGTTTGGTTATGTGGTAGGACGTAGGTTTGCCAACCTCCTTAACAAAAATTTGACAGGTAAATGTATGAGCATTATTTTCTAGCTTAATGGTAGTGGTGCATAATTTGGAGTTCTAATGGTTCACTGTTTCGCAAAATTTGCAGGTGCGACTTTAGAATTAGAGCATAACAATTATTTAGGTAAGCGGATTGTTGGATTCTAGCGGCGGAAACTTGGTAAGTTTTAGATTTCTCTCTATTAGAAAACTCTAGTTTAATGGGCCATAATGTTAAATACATTGCCGACTCAATTTTCAATGATTTAAATGCAATGTTGTAGGAATAAACCAGTATTGATTGACCAAGGCTAGATCACAGGTCAGCCCATGTTTTCATTTGTAGAAGTCTTATGGGTAAGGTGCCGACCCTGATTCCATATGTTCTAGTTTTAAATGGTTTGTCGACCCCAATTCCATGATTTTTTGTAGAGGTCATGACGACGATTTCCTGGAATTTACTTTGAAACTTGTGAAGTCAAGAGTATAGGGATCTTTGCATTTTCAGAAGGATCGTGAGCAAGGTGGTAGCTCCGACTGCACATCGTTTTATTTTAGATAGTTGGGGGGTCAAAGTTCTATTGACATAAACATTTACCTCAGGAAGAAAATAACTTTGACCACAGTTGAGCATGACACATTGCGATGTCAGAAGTTGACACATGTTTCCATTTTAGCATACTCATGTATCCTTTTACATTCAGTTCATTGTCATAGGGAACATTGCTTCTATTATTTTTTTTCAAAATAGTAAATTTATTGGAATGAAAGTTATATTTTAAGAGTCTCAAATAGTTTCCATCTAGAAAAATAAAAACATAAAGGAATCGATGGAAAAATTCAAGTTTCAACGGTGGGAGTTTCTAATGTACATTCTTCCTAAATTTTATACAAGAGGAACATGTTTGATCGAAGGTTGTGAGAGCATGCTTAAAAAAAAAAAAATTAGAATAGGGGCATTTGTCTGCATTTCCGTTTTTTGGGTTTCTTTAGAGTCAGAGGAAACTCATAGTTGAGGTCGGGACTGACTTCGTGGTTGGTCAGTCAACATCTCTTTGGGGAAGAATCATAAGGAAAAGGTCAAGCTCTGAGCCATCTTGGAAAGGGCTGAGCTTCGAGCCATCTTGGCAAAGGCTGAGCTTCGAGCGGTCTTGAAGTTGCAACTAACATTTAAGTTGGTTGTTTTTTACTTTTGTACTTTATGAACCATATTCAGATTGTTTTATTCTTTAGACGAGGTATGACATGTTTGTATATTTTAAGCATTTTAATCCTAATTTTGTTTTAATTTGTATGTAGTTTTTGGATTTGTTATCTTAAACTTTTAGATAGAAAGAATAATAATCTTTTTGTAAAATTGTTTTAAATAAATGTCTTATAAAAATATTTTTTTGAATTTATTTCTTTATTGATAAAAGAATAAGGTATTGTAAATTACATTTATTAAATAATATGTTATGTGTGAAAACAAAATAATAAATTATAGACACATATGTTTGTTTTGTGGGCCTTCGTAGAAGCAAGTCAGAGGGTGGGTCGACTATGAGGTTGTAGGTGGCCATTGTAAACACGCATAACTACACACATTACTTCTTTTGTGGCTCCTACTGAAAGGAAGTCGGAAGTTGGAATTGTCATTTGAATGGTCTCTCTAGACACTCTCAACTACTAACACACCCGAGCTAATCCGACTTAAATCTAGGTTCATTGTTGTCATTATTACTATTTCTTATAAATGACATAAATGAGGTCTATGATCAAGTTTATCATGAGTTGATATGTTATAAATTAAATCTTAAATGTCTTACAAAAATAATTTGTTGAATTTATTTCTTTAATGATAAAAGAGTAAAGTATTTTAAATTACATTTATTAACTAATATGTTATGTGAGAAAATAAAATAGTAAATTATAGACATGTATGTTTGTTTTGCGGGCCTTCGTAGAAGCAAGTTGGAGGTCAGACTGAATATGAGGTTACGCATAACTGTTAACACATATTTATTTTGTGGCTGCTACTGCAAGTATGTCGGAGGTCGACATTGTGGTTTGAATGGGCTCTCTAGACACTCTCGACTACTGAAACTCCCCAACCAATTCAGATACAACTTCAATACTTATTTTTTTCTTTAAAGAAGGGACAACATGTTCCCATATTTTAAACATTTTATCTTAAAAGTATAATTTATTCATAAAAAAATTATTGATAAAAAAAAATTAATTTAAATTAATTTTATCAAATAATATTTTATATGAAAAATACAAAATAATAAATTATAAAGAGGCCAATTATACATATATGTTTCTTTTGTGGGCCCTGCTAGAAGAAATTCAATGTTCGGGCTAACTATGAAATCAAAGGTTGGCATTGTCTTTTAGATGGTGCTATGAAATTCCAGGACCAATTGGCCTCCTTCTAAACACGCCCAACTATATGCACATATTTCTTCTGTGGTCCATACTGAAAGCAAGTTGAAATATGGATCGAGCTATGAGGTCAAAAGTCAGACTTGACGTTTGAATGGTCTCTCTAGACACTCCTAACTATTGACGGTCCCTACCCAGATCGGCTCCATCTACAATATTGCATGGAAGCATCCTAAATCAATTTTGTTTTAAATTTGAAAATTATTTATTTAAATTACAATTTTAGACAATGGATTCTAAAATATTAAGTTTATATATATATATATATATATATATATATATATATATATATATATATATATATATATATATATAACATTAAGTTTTATAAATTTATATTTAAAATACATCTTTGTAGTGTATTTAACTTTTGGTTTATAGTACATTTTATATGATTTTTTTTACTTTGTTTGTTGACCATGTTCTTCTTTGTTTTTTTATTTTTTTGGTTTTTTGGGTCCTAATTATTTTAAATTATGGCAAGTGACTAAATTGTTAAGTTTTATTGGTTTTACTTAAAATTGTGGATGATTGCAAAATGAATTAAAATTTTAGTGAATGTTTTAATTATTTTGACTAAATTTTATAAAAGTAAAAGGGACTTAGTTTAAAGTCATGTGAATGTGAATTTAAATTGTATTTCAACTTCAAAGTAATTTTATTCATATATTTTGTAAATTAAGTATTTGGAATATTAAATAATTGACTAAATTTAAAATTAAGCAGAATTTTTGACAGGTAACTATGATAGCTACCTACTCTCACCCCAAAAATGATTTGGAACCAATAATTGAACCATGCAAAATAGAAATACTTATGAATGGGTGAAAAAGATGACTCGGTTAATTTCCGTCCTGGTCATGATACATATCATAACTCGGACATCCATTTCGAATGCATATCCCATTTTTGCACAACAGGGTTATGAAAATCCCTGAGAAGCCACTGGACGTATTGTATGTGCCAATTGTCACTTGGCAAAAAAACACGTCCTTGGATTGTTCTTGCATACTCAACTCCTGTTGCAGCTGCTACTGCCGTTTTCTTGATCTACCCTATTGGTCAAGGAAGCTTCTCTGACGAGAACTGGATGCCATGTATGGCGTGTATGGTTACTGAATGAGTCAATTGAGAATGCGAACAAAACGGAATGGGTAATGCGTGGATGGAAGTGCGGATGCTCCTTTAACTGTATGGCATGTATGGTGGGCGGATGGCCCAGAAAGCGTGGCGTGGAAGCGTGGAAGCATGGAAGGCGTGACCTCACCCGATTCGGACTATATATAAGCGGATCTAAAAGCAGATCTCATCTGGATTAGATATCTCTATTATAGGGATTCTCTCGATCTCAAAAGGGCCCTCGACGTCATGTGGTGGTTTAGTGGAGCAGTTGGTGGGTTGTGGAGTTTGTGGTTCAAAGGGTTCCAGGCAAGTAAGCGAGCACTAAAGCGCCTAACGGCATACACCACCTTCGTATGCTGGTTTGGTATGATTCAGTAGCGGATACGAGTCAATGGCAGGAAGGCAAAGCTGTGCCCCGCATCACCAATGGACGAGAGGATTGGGCCTCCCATATTCTCACATACCGGATTCCCCTCTACAACATGACACATACACCCAACATGCACGGTATGGTACGGGGCCAAGTGATTGAGGCACAGACATAGGGTCATTGTCAATAGCTGGTAGTCGATCCAAGAACAAGGCTCACACGCACTTGGGTTGATGAAGAACAGGTCAGGGCTCATACGCACTTATACAATCATTAGCCATGCAGAAGGCGAGGAACATAGCATTAGCTAATTAATTCCCAAGTCTCTTTTGGATCCCAGCTCCAATAAGATCCCCATGCTTCATTGGCCCATATTGCTCCAGAAAGAGTACCTATGGTTGAAAGAGAAAAACCAAGACCAATCGCACGATAACTCCACTGTAGAGTAAGTTTACTGGCCCTCCCTCCCAGAGATATGGTCGGGTGAGCGATCACTTGCTATGCTTTCAACCTAAAACGAAAACAATATATATATATATATATATATATATATATATATATATATATATATATATATATATATATATATAACAACTGTAGAATATCCTCTAGATTCACAAACTCATGCAATTTACTAAACCACATGACAAGAATCTACTTCTACTTTCAACAAACAAAAGCGAATAGATTGATGAAAACAATATGAACAAGAAGAAGATAAATCAATGGCATATAACACAAGATATATCTAGGGAAATCCACTGCTCAAGAGCTCACTATCTGTATTGCATATATCAGAAATATGAGTGAAGATACAAAGTGTGTTCTCACTAGAACAATTCCTCACAAGTATGCTCAACTCTCTCAACTCACAAGCAAGCTCAAGCCAAATCGTTAGCCTATTCAGTAGCTCTCCAAGCCCCTAATCTCTTGTGTAATTCCTAGGATGAATAGTCCTTATTTAAAGGGAATTCATGCTTCCAAAATTGTGCAATCCAAACATAGGTCCTTCTATGATTGCATGCATGATATTTACAACTCAATAAATCATACAACGGACAACACACTATCCCTAAACTCTAGTCTCAACCGGGCCTTTCTTAGAATTGGCATGCACGAGTTTCTGATGAGGGAGTCTTTAGTTAACTAGAGTGACACTTGTGGATGCACTAGTGCACTAACTAATTGTTAACTCTCTATTAGTTCCACAAATAACTTGAAACTAATTTAACTGAACATAACTCAGTAAAATGAGTTATCTAATTTACAACTGAATCAAAACTCATACTGGACCCCTAAAATTTAGGGAGAGCATATACATGACTTCATAAAGGCTTCCAGCTCAAAATTCCTAAGCTAATTAAGTTAATTATACTTAATTAACTATTTACAAGTTGCTATGAGAATATAATTCAATTTTAATTCACAGTTTAAATTCAAGGACAAATTTAAACTAGAATTTCTTGTTGCCATTTCTCAACACTCCCTCTCAACAAGAAAGGGATTATCAGCTACCCTAATCCTGTCTCTGTGAAACTTGAATTTACATCTTGACAATTACTTTGTCAAAATGTCAGCATCTTTATCCTCTGTGGGAATGTACTCTAATAACATAATCTGCCTGAATACAAAATCTCTGGGATGATGATATCTGATATCAATATGCTTGGACCAACCATGACAAATGAGATTTTTAGAGAGTTTGATACAACTCTGATTATTGCAGTAAATAACAATTGGATCCATCTGTTGACCAAACAAACCAACTAGGATCTTGCTCATCTAGATGGCCTAACATGTTGCCTGACTCACAACCATGTACTCTACCTCTGTCGAACTGAGTGCAACCGATCTTTGTTTCCTGCTGTACCAAGAAACTGCTGCTGACCCAATACTGAAGATCCCTCCTAATGTGCTCTTTCAGTCAAATGGAATCCCTTCCCAATATGCATCAGTGAAGCTTGAATATTTACTCCCTTTGTTAGTTTGTACCATAATCCATACTGAGAAGTGCCCCTGAGGTATCTCAACACATGCTTTGTTGCCTTCCAATACAACTTTGCAGGGCTAACCATCGCTTGACTAAGCTGGCTAACTGCATAGCACATATATGGTCATGAGCTCACCAAGTACATGAATGAACCCACAAGGTGCTTGTAAATAGTATCTTCCACTACTTCCCTTGAAGTAGCATCCTCCTTCCTCCAGTTATCTGCTAGAGGAGTCTCCATGGGTTTGCTTCTCTCCACGTGGAATCTCCTGAGTATCTCATTGGAATAATTACCCCGAGATGCAAACAACTCCCCATCTCCCTACCATACCTCCATGCCAAGAGAGTAATGCATGAGCCCCATGTCCTTCATCTCAAAATCTCTTGCAAGGTCCTCCTTGCAAGATTTGATCAACTGAACATCACCTATTAGTATGAGATCATCAACATAAAGTACAATGATCAACAATTTACCTTCCACCACTATGTGGTATAGGTTCACATCCACTTCACTCTTCACAAAGCCCAACTTGGTCAAGCAGCTATCTATCCTAGTGTACCAAGCACAGGCTACTTGCTTCAGCCCATATAATGCTCTCTTGAGCCGACAGACATGTGACTCATGGTCGAAGGTCTCAAAACCTTCATGCTTCTCTATGTACACCTCTTCCTCAATCATGCCAATAAGGAAGGCTATCATCACATCCATATGATGTATCTTCTAACCCAACTGTGTTGATAGTGCCAATATAGATATGATCAACGAGTACCTTGCAACAGGAGCAAAGGTCTCATCATAGTCAATACCCTCTACTTGTGAAAAGCCATGGGCCACAAATCTAGTGTTATTCTTCTCCACACTACCATCTACAGCTTTATTTACCTTGAAAATCCAACAAGATCTCACCACTGACTTGTTCTCCGGTCTCAGGACCACATCCCAAACACTGTTACGAACTATGGAGTCATACTCCTCCATCATGACATCAACCCAAACCGACTGTTGCACTACTTCCTTAAAGTAAGATGGCTTTGTTACAACACATTCACCCATAAGAGCCTTGTATCTAGTGTACCTCTCAGGTGACCTCCTATGCCTACGATGAGAAGTGGGTGCTCCCACATTCTCCCATGCATCATCCAATAATCTGTCAGCCTCTCTGGTACAATTTCTTCCCTCTCTGGAAGACTATGCCTTAGTGGATGTCTCCACTCCCAGATCCTCTGCATGTGGCTGCTCCACATCAATCTAAGGCTCCTCAACCTTATGAGCTAAAATATCCTCATCAACATGTAGCTCAAGCTCCTTCTTAAGGGAAACTTGCATGGCCTTCTCCTTATCAAATTTGACATCCCTGCAAACCATTGTCATCCTGTTGGTCGACAAGTACACCTAATAGTTGTGAGGTGTATAAGTGTACCCCACAAATATCCCCAACTTTGATGTCGGCTCAAGCTTCTTTCGTGCATCTTTGGTCACATGGAAATATACCAATGAATAAAAAATCCTAAAGTGACCAACATATGGCCTCTTATTGGAATAAGCCTCCTATGGTGTCTTCAACCCAAGTATCTGATTTGGGCTACGGTTCTAAACATAAATCGTTGTGTTGCATGCCTCATCCCACAAGTGTAGTGGTAGGCCCTGATCATGGAACATTGCCCTCACTGCCCCTACTATGCTTCTGTTCTTCCTCTCGGCCACCCCATTCTGCTGAGGGATATGGGGTGCCGTCAACTCCCATTTAATATCTTCCACTGCATAAAATTTCTTAAACTTGTTTGAGACATATTCACCACCATTATCACTTCATAGAACTTTAACCTTCTTGCCCATCTCTTTCTCCACCAATTCTTTAAACTCAAAAAACTTTGTGAAGGTTTGATCCTTTTCTGCATGAAAAATATCCAAGATTTTCAAGAAAATTCATCAACAAATATAACATAATACCTGTGTTTGGCCATGGTTTCTATCAAGAATGGTCCACACAAATCTGAATGGACTAATTCTAGAATATTCTCTACTCAAATGTGTCTATCGTGAAAGGAAGATATGGTGTATTTTCCCAAAGTAAACCCCTTGCATGTATCAATTGGCTCAAGCATGCCTTTGGGAAGACTAGTAGAGATTTGCTGCAATATCTTCAAAGTCCCATGATGCAAGTGGCCCAATCACAACTCACCAACATCTCAGTTCTGCATCCTTTCTACTTTTGTGCTCAAAGCAACACACTCTTCTACCTCAAACTTATAGAGATTCTTCACCCGAATCCCTGTCTTCTTTACTTGACCTATGGCTATGTGTCGAAGGAACACCTTTCCTTTCGAGAAGATCACATCAGAGGCTCTATCCTAAAGCATGGCAATGGATACCAAGTTCTTATTCAGCCCAATCATATACATAAAATTATTTAAGGCGAGTGGAGCCCCATGCTCCCTCTGAAAAGTAATCATTCCCAATCTAGTAACACTATACTTCCCTTCGTCACCCATCTCGATATGCATCTGGAGATCTTTCTCTTCCAAGTCACTGAATAACTCTTTATCACCAGTCACGTGGAATGAAGCACCACTGCCTAAGTACCATACACTTCCCATCATTGATGACACCATGCATGCAATGAGGGAAAATTCTAATTCGAATTGAGAGGCCAAACCCTCACCTGCCACTCCTCCTAAGGGCTTCTTCATAGACTACTTGAGTGGAAAAATTGTAGCAAAATGGCCTATCTCATGAAAATGAAAGCACTTAAATTTTGTCATGTCTTTCTTCTTACCTCCATGATAAGAATCCTATTTGGAATGGGAAGCTTTCCCTTTCCCCTTCTTCACCTTAATCTCTAAGGAATGGTTCTCTTCATCACCATTCTTTGATGAAGAGCCATCCCTAGTGTTCCTCTTGATCTCCTCCTGCATCAAATCTGACCATAGTCATTCCCAAGCAAGCAGCTTCTCCCAACCATTGATAGATTCCTAATAACTATGACAACTCTTTAGGACTCCTAGAAGAGAAAGACTCACTATATCATCCTCAGCAACCGTGATTCCAACACTTCCAAGTTCATCACGACACTGATTGAACTTGGTCAAGTATTTTGGAATCGTCTCACCTTTCTCCATTTTGATTTTTTGAAGTTTGTCGTTCAGTTCCAATTTCCTTTAGTCACTGTTGTTCTGATACAAGTCTGTTATGCTTTCCACATAGCGTACAAAGTTTCCTTGCCATGGAGACTTGATACAATGTGGTCTCAAACTCCCTCAAGGATTCTGTGCCTTGCCTTTGCCACACACTTCTTCCATTTGGCTAGATTTTGTGCATCTAATGTTGCTAGCTTAGGAATGTATTGATCAACGAATTCCTTGAAGCCATTATCCTCCAGCGCAGCCTCCATCCTATCAATCCAGGTGATAAAATTTGAGTTGCCTTCCAAGGCATACTCGAGCCACAAACCATAGAACACGATCTGTCAATCCTAAAGTATGTATTGCAAATTCGAATTTCACCTATAACCCAAAACTCAAAACTTAGAAATCTCCTCTAGTATATTGAATTCAGCTCCGATACCATGTAGAATTTCCTTTAGATTCACAATCTCATGCAATTTAGTAAAGCCCAGGACAATAATATACTTCTACTTTCAACTAGTGGAATCCAATAGATCGATGAAAATAATATGAACTAGAAGAAGATAAATCAATGACACATAAAACAAGATGCATATGCGGAAAACCACTACTCAAAAATCTGCTATCTGTATTGCATATATCATAAATATGAGTGAAGATACAAAGCTTGTTGTCACTAGAACAATTTTGCACAAGTATGCTCAACTCTCTCAGCTCACAAGAAAGCTCAAGTCAAATCCTTAGCCTATTCAGCAGCTCTCCAAGCCCTTAAGCTCTTGTGTAATTCCTAGGATGAATAACCTGTATTTAAAGGAAATTCATGATTCCAAAACTATGCAATCCATAAATAGGTCCTTCTCTAATTGCATGGATGATATTTACAACTCAGTAAATCATACAATGATAGTACATTGTCTCTGCACTATAGTCTCAACTGGGTATTTCTCATAATCGACATGCATAAGTTTCTGATGAGGGAATCTTCAGTTAACTAGAGTGACACTTGTGGATGCACTAGTGCACCAAATGACTGTTAACTCTGTATTAGTTCCAAAAGCAATTTGGAACTACTTTAACTGAACATAACTCAGTAAACTAAGTTATCTAATTTACAACTCAATTTAAACTCATACTAGACCCCTAAAGTTTAGGGAGAACATAAACATGACTTCAGAACGACTTCCAACTCGAAATTCCTAAGCTAATTAAGCTATTTAAGTTAATTAATTATTAACTTATTATAGGTCCCTTTCCATATCTCTTGGTCCTGTACGGTTACCCTCTCTAATGTAGCTATTTCATGGTAAAATATAGTCATTCTTGTTCAAATATAGCCATTAGATAACCTTCTCTTTCTATTTATACTGCAACCATGATCTGGTTCTTTAAATTGTCTTGATGATGAACCACACTGGTTGGTTCGAAATGGGTTGACAGATGAATTATGATGTGATTTCCACTGAAAACTCTTCTAAAAAATTATTAAACTTAATTAACTATTTACAAGTTCCTATGAGAATAGAATTCAATTTTAATTCACAGTTTAAATTCAATGACAAATTTAAATTGGAATTTCTTATTGCCATTTCTCAACAGACTTTTCATATAAAAAAAAATATTTAAATTTCAATAATGTTGTATTATTTTAATTGTTTACATAATGGTAAAATGCTTTATTATCAAATTTTATTATTTTTATATATAAATAAATAGAGTATTAACTTGTGGATATCATTTTATATATATATAAAGATCCCAGTTGTTGATATCATTTGTGACATAGAGTATGGGATCAGAGGTTTACCTGATAGGATCAGGGATACTATTAGGCAAGATTGTGCGGTTGTCTTGAGAAAGGCTAAGCCCCCTAAGAGCAACCTTAGCAAGGAAGAGTCTGCAGCCCTCAGATCCTTAAACCAAAACAGGGATATCATCTATCTGAAGGCGGACAAGGGTGGTGCAACCGTCATCCTTAACAAGGTTGACTACCGCAGCAAGATGTTGGATCATCTTCAAAATAGTGGTAGATACAAAAAGCTTCCCAAGAATCCTTTAAAGAAGGTTGCTAGGAATGTGGCCCTTGCCATTAAATCCATTAGCTCAATGAGTCCCTTGCACCATAAACTCATTGAAAGCAACCCTATCACTCCCAGAATCTATGGTCTCCCCAAGATTCACAAGGATGGAGCCCCCTTAAGGCCCATTGTCAATACCATTGGAGGTCCGACCTACCTTCTTGCTAAGTTCCTTGCGTTGAAGCTTAAGCCCTTGGTTGGTCGTACGGAGTCCTTCGTAAAAGACTCGGCTTCATTCATTGAGGAGCTCAAGGACATCAAGCTTGACCCTGGGGACATTCTTGTTAGTTTTGATGTTGTTTCCCTGTTCACTTGCATCCCTATTAATGAGGCCATGGATGTGATCAACCGTCTAACGGATCCTGACACTGCTAAGTTAGTTGAGATCTGTCTCACTTCCACCTTTTTCTGTTTTGAGGGAGAGTTCTACGAGCAAACCTGCGGGGTTGCCATGGGCTCACCCCTCTCCCCGGTTGTTGCTAATCTTTTTATGGAAGATTTTGAGTCCAAGGCTCTAAACTCTTCCCGACTCTTGCCTAAGCTTTGGAAAAGATTTGTGGATGATACCAATGTTATCTGGTCGCACGGCCAAGAAGAATTAGATCTCTTCTTCGATCATCTCAATAATCAATCATCTGCCATTAAGTTCACTAAAGAGCAGGAAGTTGATGGTTGCCTTCCATTCCTCGATATTCTTATTTCTAGGAATAGTGATGGTTCCCTCGCCCACCAAGTTTTTCGGAAGAAAACCCATACTGAGCAGTATCTTCATGCCAGTTCCCACCATTTCCCGGCTCAAAAGATGGGTGTTCTCAATACCCTTGCTACTAGAGCCCTAAGAATCTCAGATAAGCAGAGCTTTGAGAAGGAGAAATCCCATCTCCTTGATGTCTTTGTCAAGAATGGTTATAGTAGATACATGGGTCTGAAGGCTTTCCTTAAAGCTTCCAAGAATTCTCTGTCTAAAAGGGAACCAAAGGAGCGGGTTCCAGGTGTCCATATTCCGTATGTTCAGGGGACTACTGATAAGATTGGAAGGATTCTCAGGAGGCATAATGTCCCTGTGACCTTTAGGCCCTTGAACACCATTCGTGCATCCCTTAGATCAGTGAAGGATCCTATCGACCCTAAAGATATGAAAGGTGTGTATTTGATCCCTTGTTCCTGTGGGACCCCCTATATTGGGGAGACTGGTCGCTCCATTAATCAAAGGATTAGTGAGCATTCAACGGACCTTAGACATAGGCAAACTAAGTCTTCCGCTTTAGCTGAGCATGCTGAGAAAACCAATCATCATGTCTGTATTGAGGAGGCTAGTGTTATTGCTAAGGTTGCGCACTTCCATCATCGGAAATTTAGGGAAGCGCTTGAGATTGAAAAGAGGCCTAACAATCTCAACAGAGAAGATGGCTGGAAAATCAGTAGGTGTTGGGTCCCGGCACTCCTTTCTTAGTCATTTTTCCGCCTCCTTCATCCTTCCTTTTTTTTTATTATTTATTTATTATTTTTTTTATTGTTATTTATTTTATTTTTATTTATTATTATTGGTATTATTTTATTTATTTATTTATTTTATTATTATTATTATTATTATTATTATTATTATTATTTATTTATTATTTTATTTATTTATTTATTTATCTATTTTATTTTTATTATTTTTATTATTATTTTTATTTATTTAGTTATTTTTATTTATTTATTTATTTTTATTTTTATTTTTAGTTTTTATTTGTTTATTTGTATTTTTTGTTTTTTTTGTTTTTATTAGTATTATTATTTATTTATTCATTATTTTATTTATTTATTATTATTTTATTTATTTAGTTATTTTTATTTATTTGTTTATTTATTTTTTATTTTTATTTTTATTTATTATTATTATTATTATTATTATTATTTGTATTTTTTTATTTTATTTATTTTTTTATTTTATTTTTATTATTATTTATTTATTTATTATTTTATTTATTTATTTATTATTATTTTTATCTTATTATTTTTATTATTTAGTTATTTTTATTCACATTTAACTCGTATTCCCATTTAATTTATTCATAGAAGTGGTCCTTTGCAACTAATTTCCTTTTAAAGAATAATTAACCTATAATTTTTAACTATTTATTAATAAACTATTTTTATAACTTATCTCCTTTTTATTATTAAAAATGTTTTGATCCCGGTCCATTAGTCAATATTAGGGTTGGTCAAACTAGCCGTTGGAGGCTCTGCTCGGTCTATTTAATATGCTAAGCTGGATCTATTTCTTCAACTTGTCCTAACGATGAACCACACTGGTTGGTTCGAAACGCGTCGGCAAATGATATTTCATGTGATTTTTGCCGAAAAATCTTTTGTAAACTAGAGTATTAAGTTATTATATCAAGTTGTTTTATATTTTCTTGTTTTAAATTCCATGGATGTTAAAATTGTTTATTCAGCTAGTATTCTTGGACATCATTGTGATGTTGTGTCATTTATATTAGATTTAAGGAAATGTAAATAAACATGAAAATTGCAATAATTTTATAGTTAATAAATACATAGACTTGTAGTGTGTCTATATATATATATATATATATAATTTTTTTACTTGTATATTGTTATTATTATTATTATTATTATTATTATTATTATTTAGTGATGTATAGTTAGAAATACGTTATCATTTTTATTAGTGGTTTTTGTAAATCATGATGCATTGCTTGGTATTCAATGAACATATGTTATTGGAAAAGGAAAAAAAAAAATGATTTGAACAATAAAAATATAGAGTCATGGATATAAATTGCTAATTGTTATAGCACCATTTACCACTCTTGGTACATGTGATGCTTTGTTTATGGCCTAGGGCAACCCCTCCTTCTAGACTTGGTCCAAATATATAAAAAATAGTGTTTTATTTCTTGCACGCTACTTTGCCCTGAGCTAAAAGCGTGTACACGCAGGTTAGTCAATACCCAACCAACGTATATGTATTAAAACACTTAAAAAATTAAAATTCCTCAATTTTGAGCAGAGATCATGGGTTTTACCTGTTGATTACCTCCTATTGCCCGTGGCCCAACTGTTTCCCAACTAAAAAACTAATTAGGAGAGGTATAAATAGACCTCTATGGGAAGGCCTTAAGGAGGAGAAGAGATAGAGTTATTATACTGAGATTATCCCTGACTGAGTCTGATGAATCCCTGTGCTTCATGCACTTCCCCAAACTTCAGGAAACCCTAGTTTCCTTGATTATAGATATCCTCATTTTTCTTGAGATATCATGGTGTTGGTGATGGAAGAATATTGTTGAATGCTGGGATAAGACGAATCCAGAGGACGGTTCCACTTGGAGCCAGAGAAAGACTTAGGTGAATTCTCTCCATGTTATTTATAGCTTACTACAATAAAAGAAATGTTGTCTCGTTTCTGAAATTAACTATGTCTATGCATCAAATTATGTTTTAATTCATTTATGAATGTCATTTTGATGTATGATTAATAATTTGTTTATATGATATAAAGTCAATTTCATGAATATGCTTTACTTATATACTACTATGTATGTTCGAATTGAATGATTTCCAGGTTTGAAGAACATCAGGAGTTGCAGAGGGTCTGAACCTTGCAGGACCTACTCGAACGAAGGAAAACTGAGTACGGTTGCTCTTACATAGTTTGATAATATAAGCATCTTGCTTGAGCTGTTTGAGTATTTCTTGTTGTAGTTTGCTTCTGCTCTGTTGGGGTTCTAACCCAAAGCCCTAGGGTGCCTCCACCCAAAACAGAATTGGCGACTCCATTGGAGATAACAATCTTGTTATTCCTGGTTTGGGTTGTTCATTCTCAATCAGGGCCCAATCTTTGGTTTGCTTGTGATTACAGTCTTATTTGGTTTACTAGAGTCTAAGGCCTCAAGTTTGATCTTTGGGATAAGTCTTTGTTTTTTATTTTTTCTTTCAAAGATTTATATACACTCTTTACTTTGTTTATAGTCGCGTATACACGCTTGTTTCTATAAAGTGAACTCGTGTATACGTGAGTTTCCTGTGTCAGGAGCGCGTGTACACGCTTCTGTTTTTGTACACACTTGTGTATGCAAATTTTTGTAGTTCTTTTTCAAATCTTTCAGCCTAGATAGATTTGTGCCTGGTATTTTTAGTCTCTGTGTGGTCAATTGTTGTCTGAAGAATTTATTTATTCTACAAGCTTACTATTTCGAAGTCTCTTCCTCATTGAAAAGATTTGGCCTTGGTTTGCTTTTTTAGCTAGTTTGTAATTTGTGTTTTGGCACACAAGACTTTGTCCCGAAGTTCTTGATTGTTTTGGTCCTCCACAACACGAGATTGTTTTCAGTTTCAATGTCAAGCCCAGATTTCAAATCTACTTGCTTTGCTCTCCTTTGTTTTGTGGCCTCATAGCTTTTCTTCTTTTTGAAAGTCTTATTGACAAATTTGGAAGTATTTCTTTCCTGGCTTATTGGTCAGTTTGTCAAACTCTTTGCTGCTATTTAGGTCGTTTTGTGCAAGTTGAAGTCTTTTCCTCATGTTTTCGTTCATTTTCGAGTTTGTAACTTGCAAAGACTCCTTGTTCTCTTTTTTCGTTCTTTTGAGTTTTAGTAGCATTTCGGTGATTTCAAAAAGTTGTTTTGGTTTTTTCTTTAAGAAAAAAAGATCTCAAAAAATTTTGTTTTCATTTTGCCAAGTTTGGTTTATGGTTTCTTTTTGTTGTTGAAAGTGAATTGCCACCTTTTACAATTTTTCCTTCTTGTGTGGAGAGAATTTTTTGTTCAAAATTTGTATCCTCTTCAGTGCTTAAGTTGGCTCATTGTTGGTTATAAACAATTGCTTTTGATTTTTGAGTGTTATTTAGGATCTTGCATCTCCATTATATCTTGCATTAGGGTAGTTTGTATTGTTAAAGCATTCATAGTTTTTTAGTTTTTGGGTGTGTGAAGTGTGTTTCAAGAAAAGAAAAGAAAAAAGTAATTTGCTTTGTAGAAGTTTCGTAGAACCCATATAGAGATCTCTTTTCATCGAAGAAAAGATGACTGTATTCATGTAGTTAGTCTTTCATTGAATTTTGTTGCGTCATACAAACATCATTGGTTTCACTCCCATCTCTACCCGTGACTTAAAGAAAAACCATTAAAATCAAGCAATTAATTAAAATAAACTAGAACTTTTATGTTGTCATCAGAATACACCAACAAGTTTAGGTTTATTAGGACCTTGGATTAAGCAAGAGGAGAGTTAACTCTCCAAGACCACTCAGAATTACAAAACATAGAAGTTTGATTAATGAGCGAAATCCAATAGTGTTAGGGAGACTGGGAAAGCTCCGTGACTGGGAGTAAAGCATGAGGGAGAGTGAAGATAAGGATGAGAGATAACCCCTCTCTTACTTGTCGGATCTGGCCTCATGACTCTTCTTCCCGACTTCTTATACGAGTTGGTGACCATAGTTTCTTATCCTAGGGATGATACAAGTGGCTGCGGAGGGGAATATTGTGGCTCTTGAGGCTGACATTGTATCACGTTCAACAGTACTTCTAGAGGGTACCCTTGTGAAGCTTGGGTGCCTGCATCGATAAAGGCTATTGTCTGTAGGTCAGCGTAACTGCCTCTGATACCTTCATTAGTAGGCCTGGGGCATAATTACCCTAGTCTATTTTTGGAGGCCCTTGTTATTAACTTTCTTGTATTTTGGTGTCCAGTCCTAACCACCCAGAGTGGAAATACTTGAGAGTAGTGTGATTGATGATATCTTTAGGGACATTTTAGTGAGTGTTCTTTGCTCCTAGTCAGCCTAGCTTTTTAATTTTTTGAGTCTTTAAGTAGATCTTCTAAATAATTCAAAGTGGCTGATTGACCATCTCGACAGTCTAGGAAACTTCATGGGATATCACCTACGAGTCTTGAGCCTTCTCCTAGAAGGCATAGGAGCAATTATGCTAGTGGTTTTCAACCAGTGGCAGCAGGCACATCAGAGATTGATCCTCTGCTTGGGGTCATTAATTTACAAGATAGACCTGGCACCAGTAGAGAGTTAGAGAGGAACACACCTGTTCTTTCTCGAGTACTTTTTCAGTCAGAAGATAATATGGAAGTTGGGGAGCTTTCAGAGTCGATTGCAGCTCCAAATTCTCCTCTTCCTCCTGATCATCCAGACGTTCTATTGTACGTTGGAACCCCAACTCATAGGCCTTTGAGCCTAGGTTTACATCCATCTATTCCTTCGATGACCACAGCTGGAAGCATAACATCTATGACGAGTGTTGAGAGTATGCAGACTCCCATATCTGTACAAAGAGGAGGAACTATTTCCATCCCTTCTATTACTCCCAGCAAGGCTATATTTGGGTCTACTTCCATTCAGTCAATGAGTGGAAGTTCTCAGGCTACTACATCCGGTTTTGGATTTATCCCTTATGGAATGTCGTCTCATGGGATTCCTTTAGTTCCTTTGAACATACCATCGACCGCTTCCACATCCATGATGAATGGATCGACTTCTTTTTAGGGTTTCCCATTTGGAAGTGGTCATATATCACATTTCAATCCAACAGCAGGGTCCATGCCTTTTTCCTTCACAGGTCAAGGTAATAACCCCTTCCAGAGTTGGAAAAAGCCTGTAGTTAGTGGGATAGGAGTTAGGAATAAATATTATTCTCGCCAACAAGGGAATGTGCAGTATCCTTCAGTTAATTCGTTTCAGAATTTTCCACCCTTTGCTAACACATGGAATCCTTATCAGGGGCTATCAGCTCCTTTTAACACTTCGTTAGGGGGTAACTTCACTGGTTATGGAGGATTTTCGGTAGGAGTTGGTCAAACTCCGAATTTTACTAGACCACAAGGAGCACCTTTTGGTTCGGTAGGCTCTACGAGTTACTTCGGGAAACCTGGTGTTTTTGAAAACCCAGGCCATTCTTTTCAGACCTTTGGAAACTTTGCCCGCACTGGATGGAGTTCCCAAGGTCCACCACAACTCCCTTTTCTGGCCATGTTGAACTTTCTAGACTTAACTAAATTGACAAATGATCTGACTCGGTATAATCTGGCTTGGCCTTTGGTCCCAACTAAACTTCCCTCATATATCCCAAAATTCGAAGGGAAGAATGGTGAAGATCCGGGAGACCACGTAACCACATTTCACTTATGGTGCTCATCCAACTCCCTGATAGATGATTTGATCAGGTTGAGGTTATTTTAGTGCACCCTAACTAGAAATGTGGCCAAATGGCATATAGAGTTGCCAGGGGGCACCTATACTTCTTTTTGTGATTTGGCTAATGTATTTTTGAACCATTTTCAGTTGCCTATCCGATATGAAGCTGGAACTGAGCTTCTAGCTAACTTTCGGCAAGACACTGTAACTTACATTTCGGATCACATCTAGGAATGGAGGAGGAGGAAAAGCCTTATCAAAGCTGAAATCCCGCCAAAGTTCCTTCTTGAATGGTTTCTCAAATCATTAAAACTTGAGATCTTGAAGGATGGCTCTCTCTCTGGTGTTTATATGGAAGAGCAGGCCATTTTTAGAGCCCAACAATTGGAACTGATATATTCTCAGTCTAGGGTTCTTTAGAAAATTCTAACCGATTCTCCTAGATATAAGGGCGATTTAGCCAAACTAAAACCAGGTCGTCATGCCTATGGTATAGTCGTATCTATTGATGGTAACACGGTGAACCTATTGAATCAATTACAGCAATTGTCTCTACAAATTGCTTCTTCTACACAGGAAACACCATCTATACCTACACCTTCCCAACCTACCTCTATAAATACCATCCAAACCACTAACCCCAAAGGAAATCAAAAATCTGATGGGAAGAGGACGGGACGAGGTAACAAGAAGAACCAAGAAGGGAAAGGAAATGCAAACAAACCCAGCAATGATGCCGGAGAGGGTAGGAAAGAGTCCAAGAAAAAGGTAAAACTTCCATGCAAGTTATGCAATGGAGATCATCTAACTCACCTCTGCCCTAAGATGCAAGACGCTCAACTCTTATTAGTACAGAAAGGGTCCTCTAGATTCCAAGTTGTTCTAACTAACCCTTTTCCCCAAGGGAAACAATTACTTGTTGGCACGAATTCTAGCACTGGTACCTCTGCCGGGGGCAACCAGGAATGGGAAAATTTGTCAAATGTTTATATGATGAGCTCTCATATCGACGTACATGAGCATGCTATTATGCTGAAGCAGAAATATCTAAGGCTAAATCTATTCCTGAATCCACAGAACCACTTCATATTGAGCAGCCCTCTGTTGAGTCTATACCTCAGAGACGGAAAGGTTTTGCAAAGTGCTCGACTATTAACCCTAATGCTAAGGAAGCACAGAACTACTCGATTGTGGAAGATCCGGCTCAAAGTCCCTGTGCTATGTTAGCATTTGAGGTACTCCAGTTGTGCCCTGCTCAGAGAAGTGCTTTGCTTTCAGCAATCGGCGCAGTAGTTCCAAAGAATTCTTTAGTGCTCACTTTTGATATGTTCAATGTCAAAAAGAGACTTCCTCACCATATGGATTTCTAAATAAAGTCCACATACCAGAAGACCAATATTTTTCAGACTATTATAGATGAGGGAGCTTCCACATGCATGATATCTATGTCATGTTGGAAGGCTATCAGATCACTTTCAGTTGTTCCTTCACCGACTCTTTTGACGGCATTTGATGGACATTCTCATAGGCCGCATGGGAATATCCTAACCTTTCCTATCTGTGTTGGGGGAAAGGTAGTGAATATTGAGGTAGAAATCATCGATGTGAACCTAGAATATAACCTCCTCTTAGGCAAGAATTGGATTTACGAGATGGATGCCATAGCTTCATCATTATTCTGCATCCTCTGTTTCCCTCATGAGGGGAGGATTGTTAGAGTTGATCAGTTAGATTATTCTCCAGGTGACTCTCACGCAACTTCGGATTCTACCGTTCCATTGGTGGACAATTCCCATCAACCTATTAAGAATTTAGGAGTTGGGATGTACTCTTCTTTAATGGGTGTATTTGACCTCCCTCCTCCTACAACTAGAATTAATGTGATTTCATCTTCTAGGGGACCTTCTCAAAAAGATTTCTTTCAAACTCGTTATTTTTCGGACCCTTGGCCCTTACCTTCATCTACCACCACATTAGATAGAGGGCATGTAGGTGGAAGGGCATTTCCCATGTCTGTAGTAGAAATCGCTTATCAATTTATTGTTGACTCTGCAGACAACCATCCTACTCCTTTTTCACCAGAGGAGTTAGATGGCGATGTGGCTCCGTCTTGGACCCTCGATTCTACTTCAGCTCTGGATTGCTTGGATATAGTCTTACCATCTGAAGAAGCAATTTTGGAAGCAATGATGGGTGTGGATCGACCATGGGAAGATTTACATCATCGTTCATATTTTCTCCCTCCATTGCGTGAAGTTGAATCTAGTTTGTCCAATCTGTCTACTAGTGATGTTCATATAGTTTCAAACCCTTTGGCTCCAACACAATTTTTTGCCGAAGGTAACATGTCAGTTATCTCACGAACTGTACTTGTGAACATCTCTAGGAATACTAACGTAATCGAAAATGTCTTCATCGAAACTGACTGTTCCCCTGAAGAAATTCGAATCTACATCGATCTCTTCAAAGAATTTCGAGATATGTTCGCTTGGTCTTATGAGGAAATGCCTGGAATTGATCCATCTATAGTCCAGCATGAGATCAAGACATACGAAAATGCCAAACCTATTTGTCAAAAACTTCGACCGGTCAATCCTCGGAAACCGGCAACTATTCAAGTTGAAGTTGAAAATCTACTTAAGGCAGGTTTCATATACCCCGATCCTCTAACTGAGTGGGTGTCCAACCTAGTCCCGGTAGATAAGAAGCAAGGAATGATCTGAGTATGTGTCAAATTTAGGGATTTAAATAAAGCTTTTCCAAAAGAAAATTACCCCACACCTTTTATTGATCAAATTGTTGAGGAATGTGTGGGTAATGAAATTTTTTGTTCATGGACAATTTCTCTAGTTACAATCAAATTACTATCCATCCAGAGGATCAACACAAGACAGCCTTTATTTGTCCTTGGGGCATGTTTGCATACAAGAAGATGCCTTTTGGCCTTAAAAGTGCTGGAGCTACCTTTCAATGGGCCATGTCTTATGCTTTCCATGACATCAAACATGTTATCGAAGCATACTTGGACGATTTAGTTGTTCGTTCTTGCAAGAGAATTGATCATCCCAGGCACCTTCGGTTAGTCTTTGAGTGATGCCATTTTTTAAAAATCTGGTTGAATCTGAATAAGTGTGTTTTTGCGTTCACATCCGATCGGTTGTTAGGATTCATTGTATCAACTGAAGGGATTCGAGTTGCTCCTTTCAAGGTTGAGGCAATAATTCATTGGCCTCCCCCATCTTCCATTCATCAACTTCAAAGTCTCCAAGGAAAGGAAAATTTCTTGAGGATATTTATAGCAAATTATGCCGAGAATACCAAAGGATTCATGCATTTTCTTAAGAAAGGAGTTCCATTTTTATGGGACGATTTTGTGCAACAATATTTTGATGCTTTGAAAAAAGCATTAACCTTTGCTCCATTATTGAGTCCACCAGATTATGGCAGAGATTTCCTTTTGCATCTCACTGCGGCAGAGTCAACCATCAATATGGTTCTGGTTTAGGAGGATGATGCTCTCAATGAGCATGTAATCTACTACTTGAGTCGAGGCTTCGTATGACCTGAGCTACACTATTCTCCTATCGAGAAATTGGCCTTGGCAATTGTCCATGTTGTTCAACGGCTTCGTCATTACATTCTGCTTCAGAAAACATTCATCTTAGCGGCTATCAATCCTTTTTAGTTTGTCCTCAGTGGGTAAGTAATTGGGGGCAAGTATAATCAACGGATTGTTATTTTTCAAGAGTTCGATCTCAAATTCTTGTACGCTAAATCTAAGAAATCCTTAGTTTTTGTGGAATTGATTTCAGAGCTGCCTTGTGAGGAAGCTATTGTTTATGAGGAAAATTTTCCCAATGAACATTTATTCCTCATTTCTTCATAGGATCCCTGGTACGGAGATATCATTATATATCTCCAGACTTCGAAGTTTCCACCTACTTTCTCCAAATATAAGCATCGAAAGTTGCATCACCTTGCCAAAAACTATGTTATTATTACTGATACATTATATTGCAGAGGGGTTGATTCAGTCCTTAGCCATTGCTTAACTTTGGAAGAGGCTAAGTCAGTTCTTAATGATTTCCATAGTGGGGCTTCTAGTGGTCATCTATCAAGGCTTGCAACAACCTAGAAAATTTTGTGTGCAAGCTAATTTTGGCCTTCAATTTTCAAATACTGTGTTGAAGTCATCAAATGTTGCCATTCTTGTCAAGTTTATACTCAGAAAATGTGCGCGCATCTATCTCCACTTTTTCTTGTACCACTGTCGGTCCATTTACAAAGTGGGGCATTGATTTTACTACTTGTAATCCGCTTTCAACGAGGAATTACAAGTACATCATTGTTGCCGTAGACTACTTTACGAAGTGGGCTGAGGCCATGCCTACTTTCAAGAACGATAGTGAAAAAACAGCCTTGCTTCTCTTCAATCAGGTCATTTTAAAATTTGGTATCCCATGAGAGATTGTCACTAACCATGGCAGTCACTCCAAAATCAATTGATGACCGAATTGGCTCTCAAGTTGGGTTTCCGGCAGGAGCATTCATCTTCGTATTATCCTCAAGACAATGGGTAGGTTGAAGTTGTGAATAAGTCCCTTAAGAGTATCCTATGAAGGACAACTGATAAAGCTCAATCCAATTGGCACATCATGTTGTATCCAACACTTTGGGCATACCGAACCTCAGTTAAGACTGCCACTAGTTTTACTCCTTTTCAACTAGTTTACGGGTTGGAATCTATATTCCCTATCAAATGTGAAATTCCGACCCTTGAGCTATCTGTAGGACTTCTTTCAGAGACATCTAGTCTCAAAGAATGCCTTATTCATTTGGAACATCTTGATGAGCAGCGTCAAGATGTAGCCATAATAAATGAATCTGATAAGAAGATGATTAAAACTCAATATGATAAAGCTGTCTGTCCTTGGGTTTTTTTTGAAGGCAGCCTTGTCTTAGTCTATGACCAAGACAAAGATGACTTGGGGGCAGGCAAGTTCTGTTGGAAATAATACTGAGAGGGGGGGTGAATCAGTATTATCAGATCAATAAAACCTTTTCAATTTCATACTCAGAAACATATACGCGACTTCAGTTAAGTGAATCCGCGTGTACACGCGACTGTGTCTAAAGCAACTAGCGTATATGCAGATATCTTATGATTCAGTTAATCTTATCTTCAGTAAATGCATCAGAACATTATTAAGCAATTTAACAGTAAACAGGTGCAGTATAACAGAACAGAACATCACACAAGAGCCACACACATGAACACCATGATATAAGGTGGAAACCCAATGTGGGTGAAAACCACCTACTGCAATTCGTCTCTTTCTTCTTTAATGAGAAACTTCTTTTACAATATACTGGTGCAGTCCTTTACCAGTATGCAGGCTACAACCTGCAGAGGGCTACAACCCTCTCTTTCGTTTTCCAACTACTTCTGGAAGGGAGCTACAACTCCCTCAGCTCTTGTACTAGCTGATCCATTTACTAGTACGTAGGTGCTGACCCTACAACCTTCAGGGACCACGTTTCATCAATTTTCAGACTGGATCCAAGAGTACAAAGCAAACATTACCGCAATACAATCATCAACTTATACTTGCATCATAATTCATTAAACAACCCAATACCAAATCACTGAAACCCTGTCATCAAGAACACAGAACCCAAACCAGAATCTAGAACTCTGCAACAACCACCAGAATCAGCAACAACCTGAAATATCAACCCTTATCATGCATACGCTACTTCACTGTACCAAAACCGCGTGTATACGCGCTTTCTCCAAAGGCAACCCGCGTGCAGATCTAGAAATGATTACTTCTGCCTTTGCTGTCAGATCCGACCCTTGCCAAGCGTCCCGAACAGATAACCAGCAATACCAGATCCTCTCACTGCGTCAGACACCCACACACCTATCTTTGCCTAGTGATCTTCTCCTTATATAGCCTTAGGCCTTGTTCAATACCAAGAGCCAAAACCATAGAAACACAATACCATCAACTTCAAAACTAGGGATCGACACGCCCGTCGAGACACAATGGTCCGAAACCATAGGCACAACTTCCAAGGACTAACCGCCATGGACCAAAGGTACTTTTCCACATACACGCGCTTTTTCTGAAGCCAACCTGCGTGTACACACGACTTGGGCTTAACAAACCTGCGTGTATGAACTTCCTTGGTAAGCTGTACTAGGATCTGTCTTCTGATTAAGTTGCCATTACCTGTACCAACCTCTGAGCATCTGTACCAACCTCTGAGTGAGTTGCCATCAAGGACAACTCTTGAATCATAATGCCAACAATCTCCCCCTTTGGACTTGATGGCAACCACTACACCAAGTCACTCTCCCCCTTTGACATCAAGGGCAAAGGGCGGACCAAGATATTCTCTTCTTTGGTATACCTTCTGCTGTCCATACTCCCCCTGAGTACTTGCTGAAATCTCCAACTGTGCTCCCCCTTTGTGTATGCCAAAGTGTACCAATCTATCCATCCTGATCTTGCTGAATTGTGCTGTTCATGCTCCCCTTGACTGTAGGCAAGATCTGCAAAAGATGTTCTTCAAGAAGAACAAGGACTTATACATCATAGAAGACCTTCCTATCACCAAAAGACTCAACATACATTCATCGTTCATCCCAGGCATAGTGGGGAAACCAACATAGGCCGTTACATGACCTTGACACCATAAAAAGAGATATCACAAGAGATACATGACATAGAGACGAAATATCTAGACCAAGACTTATGAAAGCCACCAACAGCATCATGATCTGTACCATAAGCATCAGCCTGCAATCCCATTCCTAAACAGTAAGATGTATCATTTAGCTTCATAGACTTTATCAACAACTTCTAACCATAATGCCAACAATGCATTATTTGAAGAATATTCTCCCCCTGAGTGTGAGCCAACCATGTCTGAACCATTTCCTGAGTCTGTTCTGCTCCCCCTGAGCCTGAGCCAACCATGACTGAACCTGGGTCTGTTCTGCTGCCCTTTCTCCATATACGCGACTTTGCAGCCTGTAACTCGCGTATATACGCGAGTTGTCTTCATTATTTCAGCGTATGCAGGATGGAATACTGAATCTCATCACTTTCAGATTCCCCTGTGTCTGTTATGTCAGCTGACTGAGTTGTCCCACACCTTTCTGTCTCTGTCTTCTTCAATTCCTGCAACTGTGATGATGTATGGTCCCCTTGTCTTGAATTTTGAAATCTGCTCCTGCATTCCCTTGCTTTATGCCCATAGTTGTTGCATGTATAACACCTTATATTTTTCATGTTCCTTCTATCACAATCAATTGCTTTGTGTCCATATGCATTGCAGGCAAAGCAATACCCTCTGAAATACTTGGGATGCGATGATCTTTCTTGAACCATTCTACTTCTGCATCTAGCTGCAACATGTCCAAGATTATGACATACATAACATTCAACATTATTCAGCGGAGGAAATAATCGTCTATCACGTCCATAGTTAGGAGTAAAGGATCTTCCTTGAGGAATTTCTTTCCTTGGTTGTTCCTTGAGCATTTCAGATTTCTCATTAGAGTTTCTTGCCTCACCTTGTGAACTAGATTCACCTTCACCATATTCATGAAAACCAAGACCAGTCTTGATAGCAGGAGATCTTTGACTATTAAGAATATCATCCAAGACTTTAGAACTATCTTGAAATCGTAAGAGCTTATCCTTTTCTTCTAGTTTACCTTTCAAGATATTTACCTCAACCTGATGTTGTTCTTCCTTTTTCAGATACTGCTTCCTTAGGTCTTCTTCAACTTTTCTCCCTTCTTCCACTTGTCGCTTTAGTTTGATCACTTCATGTTCTTGATCTTCAAGATCTTCTTTTAGAGAGAGGATCTTTGATTCAAGTCTCTGAATAGTTGTGCTCTGATCTTTTGCTATATCCTGCAATCTCTCCCTTACCCTGGTTTCTGTTTCCAATAGTTCTTTTAATTTGGCAGCTTCTTCAGTTTCTGCATTCTTCTCTTCATGTGCCATGAGACTTTTAATATCCTCGCTATTATTGGATGAAGCATTCTTCTTCTTGTGTGCCATGAGACTTCTAATATCTTCACTATCATTAAATGAACTTTTAATATGGGAATAATAGCTTCTACCATCTTCTTCATATATCCTTTCTTTGTTATGAGGACATCTAGCAGCATAGTGACCAACTCTACCACATAGAAAACATTTGAAAGGCAGCTTATCTTTGAACCGTCCAGTTCCCCGTTCAATATTCTTGACAAAATTTACCTCATCTTCTTCCTCTGACACTTCGAATGCGGCCTCTGGTGGTACCTCTAGTCGCATTTCAAAAGCAGTTAAGATCCCGTGAAGCTGTGACATGGTAATTTTTCGCACATTCTCCTTTTCTTCTATGGCAGATACTTTAGAATCAAATTTAGTAGACAGAGATCTCAAAACCTTTTGAACTAAGACAACTTCCTCAAATTCTTCACCCAGATCCCTCATACAATTCACAATCTCATCCATACGCAGGAAATAATTAGCTACGCTTTCATTACTTCGCATCTTAAGAGTTTCATACCAGATTCTGAGAGTTTGAAGCTTCGCTATTTTTACCTGATCATCTCCTTCGTAGCTTGTAACGATTTTGTCCCATATTTCCTTAGCTGATTTGAGATGCATGATCTTCATAAATTCTGATTGAGTCAAAGTACTCAATAGGACATTAACTACTTTGGCATTGAGCTCATATTGCTTTTTCTCTGCTGGATCTGTAGGAGTTGCTGATGGGAATTTGTATCCTCCTTCTATGAGTCCCCAAACTTCTGCTCCAAGAGACTGTAGATATGCAGTGGTTCTTATCTTCCAGTGAGTAAAATTGTTCCCGTCAAAGACTGGTGGCCTGATGTGTGCCTCTCTTTCTGGATTAGCCATTTTGATGGATCTTTTCCTTCAAGCGATCAAGCTTCCTCTGAAGGACCTGCTCTGATACCAATTGTTGGAAATAATACTGAGAGGGGGGGTGAATCAGTATTATCAGATCAATAAAACCTTTTCAATTTCATACTCAGAAACATATACGCGACTTCAGTTAAGTGAATCCGCGTGTACACGCGACTGTGTCTAAAGCAACTAGCGTATATGCAGATATCTTATGATTCAGTTAATCTTATCTTCAGTAAATGCATCAGAACATTATTAAGCAATTTAACAGTAAACAGGTGCAGTATAACAGAACAGAACATCACACAAGAGCCACACACATGAACACCATGATATAAGGTGGAAACCCAATGTGGGTGAAAACCACCTGCTGCAATTCGTCTCTTTCTTCTTTAATGAGAAACTTCTTTTACAATATACTGGTGCAGTCCTTTACCAGTATGCAGGCTACAACCTGCAGAGGGCTACAACCCTCTCTTTCGTTTTCCAACTACTTCTGGAAGGGAGCTACAACTCCCTCAGCTCTTGTACTAGCTGATCCATTTACTAGTACGTAGGTGCTGACCCTACAACCTTCAGGGACCACGTTTCATCAATTTTCAGACTGGATCCAAGAGTACAAAGCAAACATTACCGCAATACAATCATCAACTTATACTTGCATCATAATTCATTAAACAACCCAATACCAAATCACTGAAACCCTGTCATCAAGAACACAGAACCCAAACCAGAATCTAAAACTCTGCAACAACCACCAGAATCAGCAACAACCTGAAATATCAACCCTTATCATGCATACGCTACTTCACTGTACCAAAACCGCGTGTATACGCGCTTTCTCCAAAGGCAACCCGCGTGCAGATCTAGAAATGATTACTTCTGCCTTTGCTGTCAGATCCGACCCTTGCCAAGCGTCCCGAACAGATAACCAGCAATACCAGATCCTCTCACTGCGTCAGACACCCACACACCTATCTTTGCCTAGTGATCTTCTCCTTATATAGCCTTAGGCCTTGTTCAATACCAAGAGCCAAAACCATAGAAACACAATACCATCAACTTCAAAACTAGGGATCGACACGCCCGTCGAGACACAATGGTCCGAAACCATAGGCACAACTTCCAAGGACTAACCGCCATGGACCAAAGGTACTTTTCCACATACACGCGCTTTTTCTGAAGCCAACCTGCGTGTACACGCGACTTGGGCTTAACAAACCTGCGTGTATGAACTTCCTTGGTAAGCTGTACTAGGATCTGTCTTCTGATTAAGTTGCCATTACTTGTACCAACCTCTGAGCATCTGTACCAACCTCTGAGTGAGTTGCCATCAAGGACAACTCTTGAATCATAATGCCAACAAGTTCAAATCTATGTGGTATGGTCCCTTTATAGTCAAGCATGTTTTGAAAAAAGGGGCTTATGAATTAGTTGACATTGAACGGAACAAGCTGGCGGAGCCTAGAAATGGGCTCTACCTTAAGAAGTACTTTGCTTAGGCTTCGGCCGAGCAATTGCTTGTTTGTATATATTGTATCTTTGTACATATCTATCTGGCGTTTTGTGATATCGATATTTTTTGATCCGCTTTGGCAAGTATTGCTGGATGATTCGATATATTTCAGATTCGTTGATGGTGCAAGTAGGCATACTTGGAATCTTGCTTCCGCAACTTGGGTGATTTATTATCCATCTAGTCAGTTGATGGTGTCGAGGGGATTATGTATTTTCCTTGCTTCGAATAACATTTCCGAATATACTGTCGTTCTTAATTTACTATCCGAAGCAATATCTGATGGGATTGATTCGCTGGTAGTTTATCTAGACTCACAAATGGTGGTGTCACAGTTAAATAACACTTATTGGGTTCAAGATCCTTACTTATATTGCCAATTTTTTAGAGTGAGAGTGTTGCAACGATCATTTATTTATATCACATATGTTCACATTCCATGATCTGAGAATTCATTAGTAGACTCTATTTCTAATCAAGCATTAGATTGGCACATTAATCATTCATCAAATTAAATAACATCAAAAAATCAAATATGTATATATATCATAAAATCGCCTGTATATAGGTGGAGTGCTCAAAAATAATATACAAAATTGGGACAAAATGCCCTCAAAATTTGGGCTTATGCCCATAATCATGTCCAGTCATACCTAGATCTATCTATCGAGTTGGCTTAGGATGAGTGGCTAAAAAGTTAACCAGAACATTGGCTACATGCTAAAGTATCCAAACCTAGTCCCGTGGTACTCCTACCACACGGCGCTGCATCTCCTCAGGAAGATCCTCTATAGCTATCATAGGTACTTGGTGAGTTAGTCTCACCAAGTTTCTCTGAACTACATAAAGGACTCTCTCTGTCTCAGCTGCCACCTCTTTGGCCCCTCTTCCATGTCACTTATGCCTACGAAATCCATCAGGTCTCACTGGACCCACATATGGAACATGGTCATTATATTTTGTCAGTATTTTGTCTCATCAAAAATATTTTGTTTTTAAGTTTCATTTCATATTAAAAAAAAATCCAAAATTATTTAAAAACTTACAAAAACTTAAAAAATTGTTACTTATGTCTCCCCATGCCACATTTTGTGGTAACACTAAGTCTGGATCTCCTCGGAAATCCACACCAGCATATGGGTAGTCATCGACCGCAATGGTCTGTTGATCCCACCACGTGAAAAACTCATCATCAAAGGTCATTCTGCGCACGTCACCGCCCCCAAGGCATTTCATCAGGTCCACCCATCTACCCATTCATGGATCTCTAGGGCTTCTGATGGACACTAATACTTTGGGACATAGCCCAGGTACCTTCTAGAAGAAGAATGAGCATAAGATGGTTCCATATCCCAAAATTTTTGTTTGAACCTTCTGTATAGAGGTCAATTGACTCTTCATGTTAGTCAAAAGAGGCGTGCACCAGTCAAATACTGTGGTAAGACATTCTACTGCCAAGCTCATAGATACTCGTGATGCTTGATGTAGGGATGCTGACCTATTTACCTGTGCAATGGTAAATAGCAAAATCCTTAAGAATAGGCTTTCCACATGTTTGATTGGAATTTGACTCCCAATCTTCTCTAGATGTCCAAGACAATATGTATGGACATAGTCTTCCACTGAAAGACTACATCTCGTCCTGCCTGTCGAGTGCACAACCTCCCCTCTTCGGGAGAGACCGATAATGAAATATATATCTTCGATCTAAATCTATAGAGGCATCTGATCAATCATAAAAGAGTCATCCTCTACATTGAAATAGTGTACTAAAAGTTAGAGCAGATAAGGCATTCTGATCATTCATCACCTCATTATCAATGGTGGTATGCTCTCTTTCCCTCCATGTGATGGTCATCCTACAAAAAATCAAAGTTTCAGCTGTTAAAATTTATGTTAAAACTTTAACTCGTGTACATGTGGGTTCCCTTTACACACAGTGGCATGTAGGGCCATCATATACGTGGGTTGCTCACATCCAACTCGTGTGTAAGAAGAGTTGAAATTTTTGGTGTAGTTTCCCATGGCCAAATCTCTGAAAAAACTTTTAAAAGTTATCATAAAAAATTATAAGTAGGATTTGAGGGTTACCTGGCGACTTTGGGATGATTCAAATGGTCCAATTGTTCAGAGGCGAGCTTTCTTACAGCTCCTTGATCCACAACTCCTTGCTCCAAACAAAAATGAAAAAACTGTGAGTCCAAAAGTCATTATATAGCTTTGAAAGTGTAAAACATTTTTTCAAAAACTGAATTTTGTCTCATGGATTTTTTGACCTATGGGCTTGGATTGTCAAGACTGGGTTGTTTTTATAGGAAATTTTGGAGACTTCTTTGAGATGTTGTTTCAGTCTCATGACCGCAAACTCGTCATGGTAGGTATCATTCTCTCACTGGCATTTAGGTTAGGGAAAACCATTTTCCGCTACATCTTGCATACTAGCCTCCATTTAGTGATACATTAGCCGTAGGGTTGACCCCATCATATCGTGGTCAGTACACCATTTTCACTCGCCGATTTTAAATCATGATGCGATGGTAGAGCCATCCTTTACATGGGAATATTAGTTAGATCCTCACTGACATTGGTTTCCCATGCTACTATACTGAGTAGACTCAGGAGTCCTCTTTAGTCCCACCATGACTTGTGTGTTGAAGCTTCATTCCTCTACTTCTTCGCTATTTTTCTGGATTTATACTCGAGATGCTCCTTTGTGTTGAGTTGTACTGTTGCATTGCATTTTGACTATTTGCACCATTTGGCCTTGCACCGACTTCACTTGGACTCGTGTTTAAGCCACTTATTTGACCATGTCTTCTGAAAAGTCAACCATGCAATCACTTAGCTTCTGCAACTTGACGCATCCTTATACCTGTGGAAAGAGCATCCCTTTGAGTGTCCTTGACCAGTTTCGTCTCTCTGCATTGAGCATAGGAATGTTCCCCTCCTAGGAACTAGATCATCTGTTTCTCTAACACTCGTTCTTTCCACTGTACTATAGCATTATTTTATTTGTTTTCCAGCTTAAAGAAAAAGAAAAAACAAAAAATTATATATTCCAAAAAGAGCAGGAACGAGATGACATTTCCATATTTTGTTGGCAGCTAGAGTCAGTCATGTTGCCCTTGAACAAAGCACTCGAAAGAAAGTCTCTCCTCCATTGGGGTGGGATTTAGTTTGACTTAGTAGCACCTTAACCTTGTTATTGAGTCAGTACTCCTCCAGTTGGTTACCTCTTCCAATCATATGGAGAGTTTGTTTATGCCTCTTGCATGACAAACTTATACAGAGTTATCATATGCTTCCATAGTCATCATTGAGTTGTGCTTTTGTTCAAGTGATGTAAACCAGAGTCAGCCTCTCTGCAGTGTCTCTTGACCTATTTTTCAGTAGTCCATCCCTGGTTGTCAGTGTCATGTTTGTCATCACAAGCTATATTGGTCCTTTCATCATGCTGGTTTGAGAAGGTCTCCATTGAATTCTTGCTAGCAGGCCTTGTCCTTATCGACTATGAAAAATTGCTCTGAGGGCAGATCTAGAGCCGCACCCTGGCCCTATTTTCATTATTGATAGGTCACCTTGTTCTCAGCATCGATCAGTATCATGGGTCTTTGACTGAGTGGTTTACCTTGTGTTCGACATTAGCTTTCATTGTCACACATTGGGATTCGTGCAGTACCTTGGTTTCCATTTGACCCTATTGGTGGATTCCTCACCTCTGTGTCAACTTTTCTTATTGGTTGGCTCAGATGGTTTCTATCGTGCGCTAGCTACATCTTGTGTATGCTAGAAACGTGCTTCAGTTGGGTTACTACATCTTCTTCGTTTGATTCCTTCCACATTATTGGCCTACGGGTTACACTCGCACTAGATTGATGAAGGATGCCTTAATCCCTTCCTTCTGGCAGATCTTTTCCTATCGACTACAACTCATTTGCTTTAGGAAAAAGATCTAGAGTCCATTTGGCAGTTTCTTGGGGTTTGCAATCATTAGTGGCATATTCCTTCACTATTGACAGTGGGAAACCATCATTGTCTCCTGATTGATAGATTCTTTCAAGTGTTCGACTTCAACTTATTCATTCACACTTGTTAGATTGTACTGGGTACCTTGACTCTCATTATCATTATCGGTGAGTAGTCTCGTGTTTGTTAACAGCATACATCAATGACAGGTAAACAAACAATTGCTCACATGGTCGACCTTAGATCATTTATTCCCATTGTGTAGAAATGTTCTGCGGCAGTCGGTGAAGACCTCGAGTTGCATCAACATGTTTTTGTTCACTTGTCAGTTGCTCTTATTGCTGCTACTTGATACCATCCACGTTATATGTTGCAGTTCTTCACAACAACATCTTATATGCTGACATCCAAGTTGCGATGTAGTATCATTTTATTCCATCATGTTCATTTGGTACTATTGGGATCAGCTTTTGACATTAGTGATCAACTTCATCCTTCAGCATCATTGGTCATCTTCTTATATGTGATATTCAGACATGTACTTTTTCGATCATGATCAGATGATCCATTATGTACTTTTAGTTCTTTTATACTAGTCTACATATTAGATCCGCTCGTACTTGATATGCGGACTTGCTTTGCTTTCTCTGAGCATGGGTATGCCCGCCTCAGACAACAGTTTCTTTATGATCTCTTTTGACAGCTTGGCAGGTTGAATTCTGGTGAAGTCCTTCTCAGTCTCAACACGATTCCTTCCATACACTTAATACATTTTGGCCATCATGTACCCCTTCTAAACTCATATAGTAGGGGGCATATGTTATAGCACCATTTACCACTCTTGGTATATGTGATGCTTTGTTTATGGCCTAGGGCAACCCCTCCTTATAGACTTGGTCCAAATATATAAAAAATAGTGTTTTATTCCCTGTAGGCTACTTTTCCCTGAGATAAAAGCGTGTACACGCAGGTCGGTCAATACCCAACCCGCGTATATGTATCAAAACACCTAAAAAATTAAAATTTCTCAATTTTGGGTGGAGTTCATGGGTTTTACCTGTTGATTACCTCTTATTTCCCATGGCCCAACTGTTTCCCAACTAAAAAACTAATTGGGAGAGGTATAAATAGATCTTTATGGGAAAGCCTTAAGGAGGAGAAGAGATAGAGTTATTATACTGAGATTATCCCTGGCTGAGTTTGATGAATCCTTGTGCCTCATGCACTTCACCAAGCTTCAGGAAACCCTAGTTTCTTTGATTATGGATATCCTTCCTTTTTCTTGAGATATGATGGTGTTGGTGATGGAAGAAGATTGTTGAAGGCTAGGATAGGACTAATCCGGAGGATGGTTCCGCTTGGAGCCAGAGAAAGACTAAGGTGAATTCTCTCCATGTTCTTTATATCTTACTACAATAAAATGAATGTTGTCTTGTTTCTAAAATTAACTATGTCTATGCATCAAATTATGTTTTAATTCATCTGTGAATGTCGTTTTGATGTATGATTAATCATTTTTTTATATGCTATAAAGTCAATTTCGTGAAAATGATTTACTTCTATACTGCTATGTATGTTCGAATTGAATGATTTCCAGGTTTGAAGAACATCAGGAGTTGTAAAGGGTCTGAACCCTGCGGGACCTACTCGAACGAAGGAAAACCGAGTACGGCCGCTCTTATGTAGTTTGATAATATAAGCATCTTGCTTGAGCTATTTGAGTATTTCTTGTTGTAGTTTGCTTCTGCTCTGTTGGGGTTCTAACCCAAAGACCTAGGGTGCCTCCACCCAAAATACTAATATAAAGTATTCTATCCAAGTGTTTATGTAAATAGATTATGCATTGGTTTAATGCATTCATAATGTTTATGATGGACCTTTCAAATATATTTTTTAAGGATTCGATAAAGTAATTCCCATATTAGCTATGAAATATTTGACGATGCATGTGCTTTTTATTTTATAGTTATGGAATTTTAACGATTAGGATGTTCTAGACATTTGTGCAATTTTGAATTTGCTCTAAATTTTAAAGTACCGAATACTTTTATCTAGACAGGGCGATATCCAAAACTTGACAATTTTTTTAGAGATTTTAAATGAACTTTATTGTTGACCATTAATTTGGGATTAAATTTCACGTTATTTATGTCTATATGGCAAGTTAAAATTTTAAAGAAATTTTGAATTATGGAATAATATTAATGTTTTTATGTAGCAATTATGTGCTCTTTTTTATTTTTCAAAACAAGTGGAAAGCAATAAAAAGACAAATGGGAACTACAAGGAATTAAAGAATGTTACAACCTTTGTTATTTGAAATTGTGGTGTTTAATAATATTTCATGTCTAAACACTTAAAGACAATTATAAGGGTTTTCAAATACGTATAGATACTTAGATTTTAATTTTTTGGGCAATTGACATTTGGTATGATTTGAAGTACAATGTCTAATATGCTTACAATTGAACATCTTTGCCTAAATTATGAAATTAGTTCTTAGAACACTTTTTCCTGGTACTATTTATTGTAGTTGATACTAACAAGCCTTTAAAGAGTAGTATTATTTACATTGTAGAATCATTATTTGACTTGATGATATACTAGACTCAGGTGATGGCTGCTAGTTTGGGTGGAATCTATTATAAAACAGTGCTATGGAATTGTGAATGATTTTGAGTCATGGAATGTGTAGTAGAGGAATTTTCCAAGTTGTTACACCAATTTATAAAAGAGGAGGAGATCGATAATCACAAATTTCATTTTGCAAATAAAATAGAGAAGAGGAAAAATGTTGAGCAGTTTGAATACAATTTTTGTGGCAGGTGGATTAGTTGTAGTATTAATTTGTGCAAATTTTTATGTTATTGAATGCAATATATTTGTTCAAGTCCAGAGAAAAATGAACGATTGTCAAAGGCCAATCTGCAACAATTTTTTGTGTGTGATTTAGATGATAAATTTGTTGATTCACTATGTCTGAAATGAGAAAGAATTTCCATAAATTGTAATGCTAAAATCAACAGATATTAAATGCACCCCTAAATCTCATAGTAATTTTTGTTGTGTATGTCTACTTGGACTTTGTATTCCAAGATAAGTGTTTATGAAAGCTTAAATTATTGCGTTTCTAGGCAAATTTGATGCAACATGTTTTGCTCAAATTGACACATTTACTAAAGTACATATGCAATTTAATGTAGTTATAGAACTATGATTAATATTGAGCGATGGTTTTTATTTGCAATTTTTGTAGTCATGTGTGGCTAGAATGTTATTTGTTATTGACGATATAGTAGATAATTCTTTCAATGGATAGAAAATAATATGATACAAAGTTAGCCTGCCCACCTTGGTTTGCAATTTAATGTAGCTATAGTATTATGATTACAATTTGGCAATGATTTTTTATTTGTGCTTTCTTTACTCATGTGTCACTAGAATGTTGTTTATTTCTTATGACATAGTTGGTAATTCTTTTAATGGCTAGTAAACAATATGATACAAAATCACATTGCCCATTTTTGGTCATTGTTATTTGCAGAAAATAGATTAAGCACACACGCACACACATATTCTCTAGTAGATTTGAATGCACTGCTAATTTGTCTTTGTATGTTGCTTGCATAAATTCATGGCTACGATGTTATTACTAATATTGTGCTTTGCATACATTGTTGGCGATTCTCATGTAGTCTCATCTATGTATGTCAATCTCTTAATGATCAGTTTGTGATCACAAATACATTTGAATTATGTATAGATATGCATGAACACAAAGAATATAGAACTGATGTAATTAATTTTATTGTGTCATAAATCATAGAGAGACAATTTAGATAAAATAATTCTAAAAT
This sequence comes from Pinus tabuliformis, assembly GCA_031772625.1. NCBI lineage: Eukaryota > Viridiplantae > Streptophyta > Pinopsida > Pinales > Pinaceae > Pinus > Pinus tabuliformis. Next base: position 869,603,193 of record CM062809.1, on the reverse strand, counting down.
CATATATATAACAAAAAAAACTATAATTTTTATGGAAAAAAAAGTTACATAGGTATTTGTTGAAAAAACAATAATGTGTGGTGTGTTTTATTGATCAAAACACTTATAATTTTTCTTTGGTGCTTCTCCCTACATAGAAATATCAATTATTAGTTTTTCTAGTTTTCACTTTTTCCATTAAATCCATGCATTGTTTTTTGTCTACCAATTATGCCTCGGTTTTGTTCTTGCATATGCAAACACTAGCTATGGGGATTTGTCCAACTACTAGGATATGGATATGTCAAAAAACTACGATGTTCATGTGTTAGCCATAGGTATTCTCAAACAATTGGAGCTATATCCATTTGCACTAAGCCTTAAAAAATAAATATTACATTATGTTAGGAAGATATATACTTTACATTTTATTTCATAGCATATTTTCTTTATAATGAAACAATAGGTTAGTAACTTAGACATGGTGAAATTGATAGCTTTATAGTAATAAGAATTTAAATATGTTCATTATTTCAATAAGCTTATGAATATGATAATAGTTTTAAGTAGTTTTATGCTCGTAATCTTAAATTAGAGTTGTTTGTTATAGAAAGCTATATTGTGATTTGTTTTTGAAGCTAATAATTGGATTCTATTTTATTTATACATTTTGAAATGAATTTATTGTAATTGTCAAATATTTTTTACGAAATTTTACAAATTAAATATTGTGTTTTGAAATTTTTTGAAATGATAATAATGGTTTTATTGCTATTATTTTATATTGCATAAATTTCTTTAGTTTTAAATTATGTTTCAATTTTAAAAAAAATGAAATATTCAAGGTTCCTTATGCCAATGTCATTTGTTATGCTCTTGACCTTCAAGAAGATACCAGAATACCAAATATGTGAAGAAATATACCTAGAACACAGAACAATAAGAAATAACAACAAGTATTTTATTATTCAAAAAGCAATTTTCACTTGCCTCTTCGAGGAGGAAACCTCCAATAGAGTTGGGCTTAATTACAAAATAAGACGCGATCCTATTACATAAATAAGGGGGTAAGGGTTGGACCCTAACATGCCCTCCCCCATAAGAATAGCCTTGTCCTCAAGGTTGAAGTTGCGGAAATTGCTGAAGGATAGCGGTTGGTTCCTAGGTCGCATCTTCCGAAGAGGTGTCTTTCCACTTGACGAGGACTTTCGTGATCGTGTGGCTGCACAGGTGCCATTCTTGTGTGTCAAGAACCTGTTCAGGTTGGAGCCATATTGACCCTTCTTTATCCAATTCAGATAGACTGGTTTGAATTCGACAATGGTTCCCAACCACTTTCTTGAGGCATGAGACATGGAAGACTGAATGGATTTTTGCAGTGGGTAGAAAAGCTAACTTATAGGCGACTTCTCCAATGCGTTGAAGTACTTGATACGGTCCATATAATTTTGGAAATAATTTATGACAACCCTTGTCTTTGAATGATGTTTGTTTATATGGTTGCAGCCTCAAAAATACCTGATCCCCTTCTTGAAATTGGCATTCTAAACGATGTTGGTCTGCCTGTTGCTTATGCGGTTTTGAGCTTGATGGAGATTCTCTCTGAGGTGGGCCAGCATGGTTGTGTGGTTTTGTAGGAGTTGATCCATTGATTGTACCTTCGAGCATCCCTTGATATAAGAAGTAGGTGAAGGAGGGAGTTGACCATAAACTGCTTCATATGGAGTCACTTTGGTGGTGGCGTGATAGTTGGTATTATACCACCATTTGGCTAGAGGTAACCACTGTACCCATAGATGTTGCTTTTCTGAAGTGAAACACCTAAGGTAGGTCTCCAGACATTTGTTGACTGCTTCAGTTTGACCATTAGTTTGGGGATGATAGGAAATACTGAGTTCTAGTTGGATACCTTGTAGCCTGAAGAGTTCCTGCCAAAAGTTACTAGTGAAGATCGGTCACGATCATACATAATGGAAGTGGGCATGCCATGCAATTTGAAGATCTGGTCCATGAAAGATTGAGTGACCAAAGTCAGTGTAAAAGGGTGGGGTAGGGCGCAAAAATGAGCATACTTAGAAAGTCTGTCCATAACCACCATGATGACGGACTTGTTTCCTGACTTCAGAAGACCCGTAATGAAATCCATAGAAACCTATGTCCAGATTGAGGCCGGGATGGGCAATGGCTGTAATGTGCTGGGGATTTGACTGTTTCTCCTTTGTGGCACTGATATACGTTGCACTCAGCTACAAAAGTAAGAATGTACTTTTTCATGCCTATCCAAAAGAATGAACGTCGAGTGCGAGCATAAGTCTTCTGAAAGCCTGAATGGCCTGCAGTGGGAGATGAGTGAAACTCCGCCAAAATGCGGCTTTTGAGGGTGGATGTTGGTGATATCACAACTCTGTCCTTGTAGCGAAGAATCTCATCCTGCCAAGAGTAGCCCGTTGTGGAATTTGGATCCGCCTGCAATTGATTAATGAGTTGGGAGAGCAAGGGATGTGAAAACCATTCCTTGCGAGCCTCTTCAATCCATTATGGAATGGGAAGGGAGATTGCGAGCAGGGTGATTTCCTCCTCAAATTGGCATGATAACGCATCTGCTATGACATTTTCGCGTCGTTTCTTGTAAATTATCTCATAATCATATCCCAACATTTTGGTGAGCCATTTATTTTGTTGTGGAAAGGATAGGCATTACTCCAAAAAATATTTAAGGCTTTGATGGTCTGTGTGGATTTGGAAACGTCGCCCCAATAAGTATGGTCGCCAGGTATCTACTACATGTAAGATGGCCATCATCTCCTTCTCATAGGTAGATTGTCCCAGATTTTTCCCACTTAGTTGTTGGCTAGTGAAGGCCAAGGGTCAACCTTCCTGCATTAAGACCGCCCCAATACCTGTACCTGAAGCATCACATTCGATCACAAAAGATTTGGTGAAGTCGGGTAGTGCTAATACGGGAGTGGAACACATGGCATGCTTGAGAGCTATAAATTCCTGTTGCGCTTCATCATTCCAGAGAAATGATTTTTTCTTGAGGAGGTGAGTGAGGGGTCTAGCAATGTGACCATAATTGCGGAAAAATTTGCAATAATAGCTCGTGAGACTCAAAAATCCTCTCAAGCTATTCAAGGTCTTTGGTTGAGGCCAATCCTGCATTGCCTGGATCTTTTTGGGGTCGACCATGACACCTTCATGCCCCATAATGTGGCCCAAATACTCAACTTCTTCCATGCCAAAAGAGCACTTGGACATCTTGACAAATATTTTATGCTTTCGGAGTAGTTGCAAGAGCAGATCTACATGCTGAAGATGTGTGGCCCAGGTGCGGCTGTAGATGAGGATGTCATCAAAGAAAACAAGGACAAATTTTATGAGATATGGTTTGAGCAGGTGGTTCATAAGGTTATGAAAAGTGGATGGGGAATTACAAAGACCAAATGGCATGACCAAGAACTCATAATGGCCTTCATGAGTTCGGAAAGCAGTCTTTGGAATGTCTACTTATTTCATGCGAATTTGGTGATAGCCCGAGCGAATGTCGAGCTTAGTAAAGAATTGAGACCCATTTAGTTCATCCAGCATATCATCGACAACCGGGATGGGAAATTTATCTTTGACCGTCAACTTGTTGAGGGCCCTGAATTCTGGAAACATACGTCATTCCCCATCTTTCTTGAGCACCATGACCACAGGCGATGAATAAGGACTAATGCTAGGACGAATGACGCCTGCTTCCAAGAGTTCCTTGATGAATTTTTCAATTTCATTCTTTTGGGGGAACAGATATCTATATGTGCGCACATTTAGTGGCTGGGCCCCTGGGACCAAAGTAATGCTATGATCATGTTCCCCTCTCGAGGGTGGAAGCTCATGAGGCTTGTCAAAGACTGGAAAATGGTTGTTTAAGATCTGTTGAATCTAATGATGAATAGGAAGAGAAGTGGGTTCGAAGGCCTGGATGGCATTAAATTGGGTTATAACTCCATGGTGGCCCTTTTTTAACAATTTTTCCATCGTACGTGAGCTGATGATAGAGGGATCACCTGCCTGGAGTTTGCAGAGGGCATGTGTGTGGTTGTTCTACTTCAAGATCATATATAACTCTTGGAAATCCATTGTGATTGGGCCAAGTGTGCGGAGCCATTCAACACCCAAGACAATGTCACACCCTCCCATGTGTATGGCAAACATGTGGGTCTTTAACTAATAATTCCCCATTTTAAGTTTGACATTTTCACAACGGCCTTCACATTTCATTGTCCCCCCATCAACAATTTGCACCTGGAAGTTAGAGACTGCTCTGACAAAACAATGCACTGCTTCCGCGACTCTTTGATGGATAAAGTTATGTGTACTGCCACTATCAATCAAGACTACTACCGGGCGATGCTTAATAAAACCTCTGATTTTGAGAGTTTGGGGAGAAGAAATCCCTGCCAAATCATGAAGTGAGATAACTAGTTCTTTAGGTACATTGTCCGGCTGGTTGTCCCCATCTTCCTCCTTTGGTTCCTCAAGTGGTGGGGCTTCCTCCGATGCACTGTGATTAGTAGCATCAATTTGAAAGAATTTGGGCTCCTTGCATTTATGCCCAGGGGAGTATTTCTCATCACAGTAGTAACACAATCCTTTCTTAGCCCATAAGAATCAGGTCGACGAGTTGAGCATACTGTAGCAGCAAGACGACCAATGGTTTATCTATGGAGAGTTTTCAAGAGAGCCTAGGGGGCTTCCGATATACCCAGAGGGTACTTGGAAGACAGTTCGTGCATGGTTCTGTATAATGCGCTACTACTCGAAGGGGTACCCATAGTGGTTACAAGGGAGTCCAATAGGCGTGACCACCTCTTGTATTTCTTGGGTGCATGCCTCCCCAAATCCGCAGGTTTATGCGCTCAACGATAGATCCCGTGGTTTAAAGACGTTGGAACACGGCTCTAGCCAATATTTTTTTTTTGGCTAAAAATGGAGATCCCACTAGCCCTAGAAAGTGCTCTGATACCACTTATGCTCTTGACCTGCAAGAAGATACCAGAATACCAAATATGCGAAGAAATATAACCAGAACACGGAACAATAAGAAATAACAACAAGTATTTTATTATTCAGAAAGCAGTGTTCACTTGCCTCTTCGAGGGAGCAACCTCCAATAGAGTTGGGCTCAATTACAAAATAAGACATAATCCTATTACATTAATAACGGGGTTAGGGTTGGACCCTAACATCATTTACTCTTTTTTCACAGTGTTAGGTACTCATTTTGAGAGTATTGTGAAAACAAATAGGGAGAGAAGATAGTCTCAAAGACAATGTAGACTAGATAATATATAAGGTCCAAAAAGTTCCTAAAATCATATGTACTCATTGAACATTCATTGCAATCCATGCTCTTAATTCTATAAATCATTGTCACATTTGGACACTTTATTAGTTTGTCTCAATATACTTTATGGAAATGAAAAATAGTTTTGTGTTGAAAGGATCAAAATTATTAGGAATTGATATTAAGTTATCTAGATTCAATCTACATAGCTTAGATCATTTCTTCTATTATCTCGGTGACTACTTATTTGAATCATTTTCTATTCTTCTTCACTTTCACTATAGCTCAATTGAAATACGACATGGAATTGTAAACCAATTTGGACATTGCTTATCCCATGGACATGATGTTTCTTTTCATTCATTTCATATACAATTGACTCCTGAATACCTTCAGGATCTTCATCATGTTGATGATCTTGAAATGTACTTGAAAGGATTGTCCACACCTTCTTCTATTTGTGCTCGATACACAATTAGCTTATGGGGATTCATTTTTGATCAAACGGTTCTCCAAGTGGTTGTTAGTTCCAGCCAATGTTTGGTTATTTAAAAATGTCCAAACATATATATGGTTCAATTCAGACATTCATGGATATTAATATAATGTTTTACTACATAACCAAAATCCTGAATGAGGACATTTTGAACCACTGTTGCTACATAACATAGTAGATAACATAGCTTCAATAAATAAAATGATTGGTCCATGCATTTACCCATACCAATTCCCACATGCATAGTTTGACATATTATCAATTGACAAAATCTGATGTGAATAAGTCTTCGTGATCTATTGACAAAATTTCAATGACTGTCATGACTCTTTGTTTGAGACTATTTGCATGCTTGCACCATGGTTTGATATGTCTAATATCAGAAAAATAATTGCACAAACTTTTTACAATTGTTTCATTTGCAACAATGATAGAGATATCAATTGCTTACAACAAAAACTCAGTGCTAAAAATATTGGACAAGAGTAATGTATCAATGATTGCCAAGCTGATATTATAAATTTATCAATGCCATATGCATATGGACATATATAGAGAAAAGGCTTTGTGATACAATGGATATGTGAACTCCTTGATGTTAACATATATATCTAGAATATAGAATCAAAAGGTATTTCCTTGAGATTCTATTCATTAAGAACTTTCTCCAAAGTCTTGTACCTTATGCATGTACCAATATTTACAACACATGCACATTTCCATGCAATTTTGGAAATTCATAATTTTGAGAATATTAGTGACATTGACAATTCACCACAAATGCTCCAAGCAATCTTGGAAAGAGATAACTGAAAGTCGACCTCAAGTGTAACTTGTATATATCTTGTTAGCAAAGAATCTACGTTTACTAGATGTTCTACTCAATTAAAGCATTTTTCAATTGACAACACAATATCAAAAAGAATAAAATTTGTTGTAGTATCAAAGGATTCCACATCATAAAATGAGGAAAATAATCCTTTTTCAATGGAGACACAAAATAACAAAGAAGTATCTATTTATTTTTCCAATGCCTATAGTAAGCAGTACACTCACATCAATTGAAATTTTCAATATGATCACAAGGTGCTATAATACAAGAAGCACAAAAGAAACATGTAAAGTAAAATAAAGCAATTAAGGCATATTTGCAATCAATTCAAGACACGCCTACATATGCATGTTGCATTTGTGATAGATTGTGCTTTGGAAAGGACATGCAGTCTATTAACAAAGACATATTATCTACTATTTCCTATATGATGCTTGATTCAAACTTCAAAATCATTAAACTCAATGAAAAAAATATGAAAATCTTGTAACAATGTAATACCCAATGAAAAATTATGTACATTTGCATCACCTCTTTATATTCGACGAAATGAAAAATTGATGTTCAACATATTGGGAAGAGAGGTTAGTGCACCAAGGATGGATTTTGCACAAATAAGACAACTTGGCTATAAAATATCACAAATTGGATTAATAGGAAAAATCATAAATTTTCATTTCAATCTAGATAAAATTAAGACAACATTTCCTAGAGATATTGATGACAATATGACAGTGGGAATTATGCTAAAAATAAAACTGGAATACAAGAATGCTTATTTGTCTAGAAATATTTGACCTAAGAAAGTTATGTGTGCATTACATGACTTGTGTAATGCATCTCTATACAAGAGCGAACAAATAGTAATCAAATATGATTGGAAAAAACATTTTGATCAATGTAGACAACATCATCAGAGCAATAGTCCAAAAATGAAGGAACTAGACTCACCAAATGTAGCTAATGATCTAGAGAAAGAAACTGAAACACTTGTACATGGTTATTCAAAGGCCCACCTTATCCATGATCGTGATACAAGAATAATATAAATTGCACCTTCTGAAGGGTTTCACCCCGTAGGCATTTGTCAAGAAAAATTCTATAAAGAAATGAACTTTCTGAAACTATTCTTTGGATCAATTCGCCCTAATGATGTTATCAATCACTTTTTCATATCAAAAAATTGCACAGCGGGAACTATTGCACATGTATGGTGACTTTTCAACACATATTATAAACATATTTTTTAAAGAAATTCGTATTTTGATAAATGAGGTTTCTAACTCAACTTGGATTTCTATTCGCAATGGACAGCTAAAAGGACAAAACTAGTTTCTAAAGATGTTAAAAATAAAATAAATCTTCAGAAATTATTAAAGTCACCAATTGCATATCAATGTTTAAGATGCATTCACACATCGCCTGACTATTTTGAACATTTACGAAAAGATATATTTTCAATGATACGATAGCTTGGTCCACTGAATTTCTTTGTGACATGCACTAATATTAAGAATCTTTGGGAACCATTGATAAATGCATTAAAAATATAAAGTATTGACTCCATAACAAATGAGGCAAAGAACTAAGATGATGAATGGATTGACACATTGATCGAACATCAACCGATCACATGTAGTCGATATTATGTTGGGTGTGGAGCATGATTATTTAGAGGTCTTTGTTTCAGCTGGATGTATACCCCAGGAATTTTGTACACCCCTCTATGTGGGGGGATGCGGGGGGGTTCGGGGGCATCGCCTCCGAAGCTAAAAACAGATGTAAAATTGCCTTGTAAAAGTATAGTAATTTCTAGTCAATCTGGGCCGTTCATTAGGCGGATGATCTGACGGTAGAACTTATGTTTAGTTTAGGGTTTTTTTTCCCTAGAAGGCAACCCCTCTCTTTGTATGAGGGCATTGTATTGAGGCTGTGTAGTATAATGTGTATTCTCCGAGCGAGAAACAGAGAGGTGAGACTTTGAGAGAAAACCAAGGATATTATAGCAGATCTGCTGTAGGTTGTGTCTCTTCATTTTGTTGGATAATAGAAAGGAAGGACTGGCTATTCGGGGTGGACGTAGCCCAAACTGGGTGAACCATGTATATCTGTGTCTCGCTAGTTTTATGCATTTTTCTGTGTTTATATTTATGCAATATTCTATGTGTTCCATTGCTCTGTAATATATAATTTTCTAACATATTATAGGCATAGAATCTCATCACTACGTTCCATGATAAAAAAAAACAATGAATTATTTGGTCAAGTGAAAGATTATTTTTTATTACAAAATTCCAAAGTAGAGGAACATAGCATGACCATGGATTGCTTTGGATTCAAAATGTGTCAATATATCAACAATCCCCTGATTTTGATGTCATAGTTTTCATTGATGAATATTTGACTTGTGACTCAACAATTTTGTCAAATCAAATGATTCAATTTCAGACTCATCACCACAAAAAAACTTGCAAAAAACATAAAATTCGAGTTGTATATTTGGCTTCCCTATCCCACCAATTGATGAAACTTGTATCTTGCATCCATTATGCAATGAAAACAATTATATGAAAACAATGCAAAAGAAACTTTCATTTATTCTATAGGAAAAATCCTATTCAAAGAACATAACGTTTGCCATGTTTTTAGCAGACCTTGGAATTATGAAACAAGAATACATCATTCTCTTATGATTTTGTATTACTTAGCCAATTGTACTACTCAAAAGAAATCCTTGCGGTGTGTGGATAAATGCATTTGAAAAAATATCCCTTCAGTGTGGCAAGCAAACACAGATGCTCAATCTATTTTAGATGCTTATGCTGTAGCAACATATTGCAACTCTTATATGACAAAAAATGATTGCTCCATGACAATTGCATTAAAAAAAAATCGAGAAAATTGCATATCTTGCAGAGAAAACAAAATTGAAACTATTCGTAAGCTTGGAAACACATTGTTAAATATGCAACAAATGTCAAGTCGACAAGTAATCTACATTGTTCTATCATTGACTTTATATTCAACTTCTAGAAAAACAATTTTCATTAACATTTCTCTAGCTGAAAAATAAAGATATGTTCTAAAAAGACTTATTTTGTTAGAACAAGAACCTAATAATTTTGAAGATATTCTTTACATGACAATTGTTGATAGATATGTTGCACATCCCATTTCCCTTGAGCAAGTTTTCTTGGAAGAATATGTTTCCTCTTATTCAATCACAAAAACAACATAAGAAAAAAATAAAATGTCCATGTGTCATAAGTTTCATTTGATACAATGAACACATGGACCCAGAAAACCACTATAGAGAAAAAAATGATTCTTTACATCACATATAGGAGTCTAAATACACATTAAAGAAACATGGGCTGAAGCATACTTTTCACATAAACACATTTTCGATGTCACAAAAAAATAATTTTATCATTTAGTCACACCATGGGGTGATATTGAAACTGCTTCCACTACAATTTCATCCCAAAGTGACGAGATATTTATGCTTCACTAACACTGCTCTAGCTAAAAAACAAACATATGTTCTAAAAAGACCTTTTTTGTTAGAAAAAGAACCTAATAATTCTAAAGATATTCTTTGCATGACAAGTGTTGATAGATATGTTGCACATCCCATTGCCCTTGAGAAATTTTTCTTGGAATAATATGTTTCCTCTTATTCAATCATGAAAATAACATTAAAAAAAAATATAAAAAAAATCCATTTGTCATAAGATTCATTCGATACAATGAACACATGGACCCAAAAAACCATTATAGAGAAACAATGATGCTTTACATCCCATATAGGAGTCTAAATACACATTAAAGAAAAATGAAGAAACATGGGTTGAAGAATACTTTTCACATAAACACATTATCGATGTCACAAAAAAATAAATTCGTGTTTAGTCGCACCATGGGGTGATATTGAAACTGCTTGCACTACAATTGCATCCCAAAGTGACAAGATATTTATGCTTCACTTTCCATTAGAAACTAACAAAAGGGTTTGTTCTGATGAAAAATATGACATTCAACAAGATTTGCAAGAAAAAATGCAATTCAAAAACACTCAAACAAAGTATATAGAAAACAATTAATTCATTAAGCATCCCTTTGTTTTGGACACATTGGCATACCATGAAATTATGAGACAATTAAATCAATAGAAACAATCAATAATCAAAAAAATAGTTCTATGGAAAAAGAATAATCATGGTAAGAATTTCTATTTGTTTATCACTGGAGATGCAGGTACAGGAAAAACATTCATTACATAAGAACTTTACCATGCACTCATACGAATTTATAAGAAATACTTACAAGGTAAACCTGTGAGAAAAAAATGTCTAATGCTTTCATTTACTTGAAAAGCTTCATATATCGCACATGGTGTTAGAGTCCATTCATCTTTGCATTTGCCACTTTCACCATGTCACATGGTGCCATTGGCTTCTATCACACTTGATGTATTGAGAAAATAATACTAACAACCTAAATTTATGTTGATAGATGATGCTTCATTAATTGGGTCTCGATTTCTTTATAGCATTGACAAGCGACACCACGAAATTATTGATACTCCAACTTCCCCATTTGGGAACCTTGACATAATGTTATGTGGTAACCTATGTCAAGCATAAATTGTATGTGATTGTTGGATATTTGAACAACCACATCTTAAAGGAACTAGTGCTCCTTACAACTTTTGGAAAGAAAATGTGAAAACTTATCTAAAATAGGTTATGTGAGAAGACAATAAATGATTTGTATCTAGCTTAAACAAAATTAGGACATGTTCACATACTGATGGTGATCTTGCATTCTTGAGAAAACATTTTTATAGATCGACAACAAATGATCCAATTTTTCCATACCTGTTTTATTCAAAAAAGAATGTACATGAACATAATGAAACAATTTTGTCTCTCATCAACAAAGAAGAAATTATTGTAAATGCATATGATATAACAATTGACTCAAAAAATATAAATTACAATAAACATATCAAAATTCAGTTGCCATCTTCTATTATATTGAAAGAAAGTGTGCTTGTTGAACCAGTTGGCAGAAATTACAGTATTCAGGATCATTTGGTGAATGGTGTTGAAGGAATGTTTAGAGCATCAACAACATTTGAAAATGGTGCAATTTGGATTGAATTTTCTGATCTAGTTGTTGGCACTATTCAATGGGAAGAAATGACGCATCTATACAAACATGGAATAATGTCTACGTGGACACTTGTTACTAGAGTTTGTAGGGATAATGAATCAAACAAGAAAATTAGCTTTCCAAGAGAAAATTTTCCCGTTCAATTGGCATGTGCATGAAATATACATCAATCACAAGGGTTAACAATGGAAAAATTGGCTTTTGACCCAAAAGGAGTTAGGAAGCATGGACTTGTTTATACTACACTTTCTCATGTCAAAGATATTAAGTCATTGTATTTATTCAACAATATGGAACATAGTAACTTTTATCTCAATGAAAATTTTTCTATTGAGCTAAATAGACTTAGACAAAATGCCTCATGTGAGCTTGAATGTAGCATATATCAAGATAAAACAATTGATGATTTGACAATATGGTCATTGAACACTCATAGTTTGTCCTTGCATTTCAAAGATATCATTGTTGACTATGATCTAATGAGTGTTGACATTCTTTGTTTCAAAGAAACAAAATCAAAATCACCTCCATTGAATCCATTATTGTCTAGAAAATATGACTACATACATTTATACCATTTACATGGAATTCTCAAATACTATAGAAAAAATATTGTTGGTCAGAATCATTTCACTTATACAAAAGACCAAATTGTATCAACAATTGCAACACCTCATGTTGAAAAAAAAACCATTATAGTTGCAAATGTATATATTGAACCAAATGAAAACATTGATGGAATAATTAATTTCATCAAATTCATTTTAGAGCACACATGAAACAACTACGCAATTGTGCTTGTTGGTGATTTCAATTTGGACATGTTGCAAACTAGCCATCAACAAAAAAAGAAATACTTTCATTTATGCAAAATAATGGCTTTAATTTTCATACAAAAAATGAACAACTGATTATAGCTCAATGCTAGATCACTTTTGGACAAACCTTTTAGCTAGTAATGTTTCTTTTCATGTCATCGATGCTTATTGGATAGATCATCATACAATTTTTCTTACCATATCTTTTTTGTCATCTTGATTCATTTTTCCAATGTTCGTATTCTATAATTTCATTGTTGACTTGTCAAAATATTTGTCACATTTGCAAATATGCGCCTTTGACATATGGCTTGACTTGCAAACATTGAAAAACAAAGAAATTATGCACAACAAAAAACAAGAAAACAAAGAAAATATGCAAATATCAAATTCTGATAAGTCTTCGAACCATGAACATAAATTTTTTTGTGTCTTCTATAACTATAAAGTTTTATGCCATGCTTAGCATGCAATTTACGCATTTTCGTTCTCATTTTGTTTCATTTTCCTCCATATACTGAATAATATTATTTTCTTTAGCTTGTAGTTCATATTTCATTATTTCTTGTGCAACTGCTTTTGATAAAAAAAAAATGTGCCCATGGTAATTCTTAATAACACATTTCCATAAATATATATGTATAATTGTCAATGAAGGCTATAAAACATTTTCTTTATTGGAACTTATGCACGTTTACTACATAACCACCAACAATAGATAATAGTACCATAAAATAAAAATTCATGTATATATAATTTATCATTGTAGAGTATACATAGTTTTAAATGTTCTTTATACACTTGTCTCTCACTTGATGACTTGTATTTTCGTTTTCTGGCAATGATTGGTTCGGTCATTTGGAACATTATCATGGAAACATCTAGCTCTAGCCAACAAGTATTGGAAGAAAAAATGGTGGAAAATGAGAATCCAAAAAGGTTAGGTGTGTGCTATAATGAATGTTTGTATAGCCAAATGATACGTTTGCATTAAATAAATTTCAATGTTTTTTGAAGCATGTTGTTTTGACTTTGCATATAAGTAGAGAAAAAACACTGGAAGCATCATCCTTGTCAATCATTGAAATATGCTCAAGAGCATATGAATTTTTTTTTGAAGGTGATATATTGGTTATTTATGGGCCAGCACAAACTAAAAGTCATAACTCTCCTGCAAACATGCGACTACTCAATGGTGATTTGGTTGATAGCCACAACCAACTCACTATCATAGTGAACATGGGAAATAATCCTATAGAATGTTTCGAAAACATGTTTAGTGTTGAAAATAGTGTTCGAATTATAGATTTTTCGATAAGAAACAAGGGTATTTATGAATGAGGAGACACAAAATTTTCATAGTGTTACAGGACAAAACCACTGTTGAATCAATTCCACAGGTTTGCAAAAAATGTAGACTGGCTCCATATATAACCATACATAGTCTTGTTGTCTCAAGTGATGCATATGCAGTTGGTTCAATATGAGCAATAGTAATAGGCTACAACCAAAATAACAAGAAACTGGGATTCAATATAAAAGATGGTGAAGCTGCAGAGGACAATGCAATTATAAGTCAGCCATTCCTAAAGTAGGTTGATCAAGGTGCGGAAGCAATGTTCTCAGTGCCCAAGCAAGCCTTCCTTTCCAAGATTGTATAGCTATATCTGCGATACTTTTTTTTTATTGCTTATTAAAATAGTCTTGACTTTTCCCACACCACAAACCAATGTTCGGACCAAGAAAAGAAGAAAAATTAGCAGTCATACAGTGCTTAACCTAATTTGAGAGCTAGAATACTTGATAGAATAACTATACTTGCATTTTGAACAAAAATCTAATAGTTTCTTTGAAATTGTGTTATTATATCTTTGTTTTGCATTGTTACCAAGGTAGGAATTATCTCATTATTTTTTGCATAGACTGCTTAACCAAAAATATGTTTCTTGATTGACTATAGATGTTATTGAATGATAGTCATGGAGAGAATTTTTTCAAAATACTGTATGAATTGGCATCAAACATGACTCTGCTCTATTTGTTCAAAAACATTGTCAGAAATGATGTGAAAGGGAGTCAACAGTTATGCTCTAGATCAATAACTTTTCTTGAGCCATTGAATGATGATGTTTAAGAACGCAATTATTATCCTTTGCAATGTCAAGAACACAGGTATATTTACTAATAGCATTTTTGTTCAAGTAACAATAGTTTTATTTTGATGTAAAAAATATTGGATTTTGATATTACATATTCAAACTAACTATTCAATTTTCCTTGGGAAACAAAAACACAGATCCAAGGAGTGCTTAAAGCCCAAAATGTTTTCTCTCTTCCTTTTTAGAAAATTTTCAATAAATTCAAACAACTCGTTCATCTGAGCATAGATAAATGTATAATTTGTAAATATGGTACACATTTAACTATGAGAACGGTGTTGAATGCATGCTAGAAACAAAGAATTTCAAAATTGATTATATGTTGCAGATTCTACAACTAAAAGAACATTTCCTAGTTATTTATGAGACAAACTTTCAAGAATAAGGGCAAAGCATATCATCTACAATTTCAATTTAAGAAAATTTTGTATTCAAGGTATTTTTACTTTAACAGTTAACAACATTATTATTGAGATAAAAGAGTTGTGACCAACAGACAAAAATTTTTGTACATCAAGTTCATACATTTTGACAATTAAGTTATTCTTTCTCTTTTCATTTTTTATTTTTTGTATGGCACCAATTCATAATTCACAAATACTTGCAGAAATAATACTATATACTTTGGCTTTTATTGCAGGCTGCAGAATTACAAAACACAAAAAACATTTAGTTGTTGTTTTCTAGATATGTGTTGTCATATCTCATTCAAGAATGCTTTCTTTTGTTTCTTTTTTTTTGGTAACTAGTTCTTGTTTCTCTTTTTCCTGTAAGTTTTCCTACTCGAGATGAAAACAGAGAGAAAAATGCACAATATGCAATATGATATTTCAGGTTTATCAAAAATTATATGAGACTATGGCATCAGTTTTATTTAATAATAACATTAGACCGTAGTTCCACAGTAACATAATGTAACTCCAAAATAGTTAATATTCCACATTATATAGATGCTGGTATTTTTCTCTCCACTGTTAAAATATTGACTTGGATTCTCATTCGCTGTAAATTATAGAATTGTGTTTTGTTAGGGAAAACAAAAAAGAAAAAGAAGGAAACAAAATAGTTGCATATGTATCAATGTGTTCATTTCTGTATATGAAAAATTGAATACTTTGTGTTAAAAGAAGGCACTACAAGAGAATTGAGATAGTTGTGTTTTTGTTTTATTTTTCCATAGATCAAATCATCCTTATTTTCCTATTTGTGTAACTATTTTTTCATGTAGTGTTCAATTTATAATTATCTTTTGTTGTTCCTATTTTTTGAGCTATATAGTGTTACAATGTAGTTATATACAATTGAAAATTTTTTGTGCAATGAATTAATAGATTTTGTATCTCGTTTCTCTTTTTTAGTTTTTTTTGGTCTCTTCTTAAAATGAATTTCAACTCAGGGAAGAAAAAGAAAAGGCATACGAGATTTAAATATAATCTAGGTAGATTGTGGTTTTGTTGAAACTAGCTACTTGGACTATGCTACTCAATTATTTTTTGCTTGTTTTTTGTGACACATATATGGAAGCCAATGTGCACAGTTACTAGAGAAAATTCTTATTTCTAACATTTATGCCAACCAAGTGCATCTTTTTGTTAATAGGACCATAATATCTTAGTTGCACAAACACATTATTACTTACAAAAAAATAGTTATATGATATTATATAGATACACTTGTTATGATTTTCACTATTACAATATTAACTTGAATTCTCATTTTTCTGTAAATTGTGAAATTGTTTTGTCTTAATGAAAAAAAAAAAAAAAAAAACCAAAGAAAGCAAAAAACTCTAAGTATCTCAATTGCTTGATTTTTGTATATGTTCAATGAAATGTTCTGTGTAAAAAAAAAGGGCATCTACAGGGGCATCCATACATTTGTGTTCTTTCTTTCTTTTCACATATATCAAATCTTCCAGAAATTTTATTTTTATATTTCCAGAAGTGTTTTTCGCAGGTTGTGTGCTTCTGTTTATTGGCTTTCTTGCACAGGGCCTTTTATTTCTTAAGCTATATAATGTTGCATTGTAGTTATATATAATTGGAAATTTATTATCTAATAAATTAACAAAATGTCCATCTTATTTATGTTTTCTAATTTTCTTTGTTTCCTCTTGTAATGGATATCAACTTGCAAAAAATTGCAAATTTAGCTATAGTATAAAGAAAATGTGGTTCTTCTAATGCTAAGTGATATAATAATAATGTCGGATAATTTTTTGGCTCTTTCTCATCAACGATACATGGTCATGTGCATGCATTGTTTCTACAGACACTTGTTTTTACATGTCAAGCTAAGAGCTTATTGTTTACCATAGCAGATATTGATAGTTTCCAATGTTTGGTCTATGCTAATGACTCTTTGATGGATGGTGAACGATATATGTACTATTTGAAATCAGTGATCCATTTTTTGTAGTACACTGTCATTGTTATGAATAATAAATATATTAGTTATTTTGAAGTGTGAGCTCTTATGATAAATTTTTCATTGACCTATGTAATCAATCTTACCTAGAGATTATGACAAAATTTTGTTTCTGCTTACCATAGTGTTTTTTGTAACAATATTATCTTAGGTATTTTGTGTATTTATTATTTAGCATATACAATTTAGTATTATAGATATATTGTAAATAAGAGATTGAGAAATTTATAAAATAATCTTTGAATCATTGGTAACTTGATTTCTTATTTTCGATCTCTTATGTCGCTCTAGAATTTGTGTTTTCACTGTAGCAATATGGAACTCATTATGATTAATAAAAATATCATGAAACTTGTATGTTTGGACACACATACTTCTAAAATGTTGAAAGTTGTTCATTCATTGAATGATGTGATTTTATCCTTGTATTCATGAAGCATAGTATAACTATGTTCAATGTTAATTCAGTTTCATTTAGCCCTCAATTGGAGGTATAAACTGATATTTGCATCAATACACCAATCAAAACATATGCCCAATGAACATTTTAAAACAGAGTTATGGAGTATAATAGAAAATATGTCTACAATTTCTCTCCATTTACCTGTTTTTGTTGTACCAATATTATAAATGAACCAATGAATTGAGGTTAATGATGATCCAAAACATGTGCCACACACTTCAAACAATGGAGTGACTGAGGGAGTAGAAAAGCATAAATTTATGGATAAAGAGGAATGTGTTTTTTGGGCACTTATTATCGATTATTTAATATTGTTGGGAAGTTTTATGAAATACACTTTGAGTACACTCATATGCCATTTGATGTACTCAAGATAGGAGTATTATGCATCTGCATAATCATGATATAGTTAATAATGCACTCATTCCTGAAATTGAAACTAGTCTACATGTATTGCACATTTTAATATTTTAATGTTAATATGATAATTAATCTCACAATGGATAATTTTACCTATAATTTTGTGTTTTTCGATCTTAGTATTTGTTTTATAATGTGATTTTGAAAATAATTCATTATTTTTCCTTTTTTACCGATTCCACATTATATTGTTCTTTTGTTTACAAAATGGTACAAGTTGCTACACTGGCTCACTAAATCAAGAAACTAGAAAAGCAACCATAATGTGAAACTCATCTCTAGGTAAAAAAGGAAGTCATAAAAAACATGTTTTACTCTTTTCCTTTTCGAACATTTTTGCTTTACATTGATATTAAGGTCTCTTTTTCACAAGATGAATTATGATATATTTATTTTTGTACTAGGCTCTACAAGGTCTCCTTATGTGCTTCGGCTCGATATTGATATCTAGTGAAATATAGCTATTATTGTGTTGATGGTGTTAGATGTGCCAACATGTCAGGGAATCTCCCCGTTAAGAAGTCTCAATTAGACCTCAGATTGTTTGGTGTAGGAGTCCCAGCAGTGGGTTGTATGATAATTGTTATAGACATATTTGGGCACTGCAACCCCAATCACATATGTCCATAATCCAAGGGCTTCTAAGTCCCTAAAAGTGTTATTTCATACCCTAAATGAGCAAGGTCAGCTGATTACATCATCTCCCAGAAGTTTTCCATGAAAAACTACTCAGAACTGGTCAAAGCAGGACCATACAGACTGCCCAGTGCTAAGGGTGCGATGCATCTCACCTGCCACATGCAAAAAGTGCGATGCATACTGGAAAGCCCTTCTGTAGGGTGTGATGAGCGAGAGCAGACAAATGGCACAAGCAGTTTGCTAGGTGGAGACCCTAAGAATCTTCTAGAAGCTACTCATTTGACACTTGCCTCTCTGAATTCGCCCAAGGATGAGTAAGAGATCATGAAATCTCCAAGTGGAACCAAGAACTATCAGGGAGATGACACTAATCAAAATCCCAGACGCTGACTCACCCCCTGCAAACATCTATATATGGATCCCTCATCCCAGAGATCCAGAGGTTGGAATTTGGTAATTTGCAAAGAAGTGTTGTTGGTTTCTCTTTGAAGACACTGTTGGGTGATCTTGCTTTGTATGAGATGAAGAGGGCTTTCAAGCTGGGAGGATGGCGCTGGGTCAGACCAAGTGGTTGTAATCCTCTCTTCTATTACTTCTATCAATAAAGCTATTTGTGTTTTCCTCCATATTCTTGTGTATCTCTAAATATTGTGTTGATATATGCATTTGTATGGTCAATATATGTCTGATCCTATGTTGTTTACAGTGATAGATCTCTATGCTTTGATGGTATTATGCTGCTGTGACTCTACAGGTGCTCTTTGAAGCAGGACAAGTAAGGAAGGAGTGGCGAGATTCTGTCAAAGGGGAAAGGAAATAGGCAAGGGACCAAGTGAAAGACTGAGGTTGGTACTCTCTGCTTCTTTCTCATCTATCTCTCGTAAAGGAAAACACAAGTGACTTTAGTTTGTTTGTTTCTAAGATAGCTACCCGTCTTAGTGGGACTAGCAGTTCTGAATAGACACTAGTTTTCCCGATAACAGTAATGCCTTGACCGTGGTTTCACATAGAGGCAAGTAGGATGTCCTTGTTGGTAGCAAGGGTGTGATATATGCAGTAAGTCAAGGAAGGTGCACGAGTGGTTCTAACACATAGAGGGTGAGGTGAGTGTGCCCCTTAGAAACCTATGATAGCATAGAGTTAACAAGGGAACACACGAGCAAAGATGCATCTCAACATGGAAGGAAAGTTAGCTAGCAATCCAAAGTGATGGTTAAACAAATAACACATTTCAGAAAGATTCATGCATACATATGAAGAAATAGCTACACATACATGCATAAGCAAACAGATACATATATCATTTAGAGTACTCAAGATAGATGAAATACAATACAACATATGCATGAAGTGTGTTGGCTTTTTTATATTAAGAAGTGCAAGTTCCAGTCATACAATACATCCATGTCTAACCACTAGTTCTGAAAGCAGAACATTACAGCCACAACCACTTGCTCCTCCAAAGAGATATAATAGCTTTGCACAGTGGAGAAGCCAAGGCTCGTTACAATAATGTCCAAGCTTTCTCTAAGATACTCCTATCGGAAGCTTGGCTGACCAAAAGCCTATACAATGAGTTATGAGGGACTATTTATAGCAAAGGGTGGGGTGGCCTTTGACATTTCCCTTTGTGATAGTTCATCTACCCTCATGACTCTTCATCTACTCTATGACTGTTACATCCAACTATTGACACTTGAACTTACACTTGACAAGACATTACATTACAATGCACATGTACCCATGTGAGACAAAATGGCTTGAGCAAGCCATACAAGACATCACTATGACTAGCTCCTCTACATCCTCATGGTGATTGATAGTAGTGAACTGATGCCAATTTCGGTTGTCCGCAATGGTGTCCGTGTACTGTAAGGTGACATATTTCTGGAACCTAACTCCTGCCTCCATAGCATCTGGGTACACTTCTCGGACTCCTTTTTCCAACTTGTCTGATAGCATGCACATCATTGTCTTGAGTGCGGTTGGACCAGCAACATACTTGTGCTTGGTGTCTTCATTGATTGACAGGTCTGAGTTGGTGGTCATTCACATCAACTCGTCAAAGTATGAGTCAAGCTCTAGTCAGACCCATGCCTTTTTCTTCGCCTAGGTGAGTGTCCCAATAGATGGGATCACATGTGCGTGCACAATAACATCCATACTCTTGAATACACATGCATGGGAAGCCTGTAGACTAGTGATGAGCTGCGGGAGCTCTTCATAGTTCCAGATCTGACTCCGAATGTGTGCCTTCAGCTCGACCGCTCTGGGCTTCATCATCTTAGGCAAGTGAAGCGGGGCTCCCTTGTATCTCATCATCCATGTTTGCATGTAATCAACAACAACATGCACGTTCGATAGGATACGTGCTCTTCTAGCACATTGTTGCTGCCACCCATTGAGATGGATGACTGCCTTATGCACGTACCAAACTTGGAATAAAATGTCCACATGACTGTGTCAAGAGATAATACTTCATCCAATATTGCCTTCTTCAATTCTGCACGGGCAGATGCTATAACCAATTCTCCTCCCCGCTAGGCCGTCTATAGCTCTTTAGCCATTCACTCATTCTTAGCTATCAGGAAGTGAACACTTGAGCTAGTGGATTCGGCATATGCTCTAGTAGCATCGACCAATGTGGTTTGAATGGTCTCTCTAGACACTCTCGACTACTGACACTCCACGGCCAATTCAAATCCAGCTTCAATACTTCATTTTTTTTCTTGAAAGAAGGGACAACATGTTCCCATATTTTAAACATTTTATCTTAAAAGTATAATTTATTAAAAAAAAAAATTATTGATAAAAAAATAAATTAATTTTATCAAATAATATGTTATATGAAAAATACAAAATAATAAATTATAAAGAGGTCATTTATACATATATGTTTCTTTTGAGGGTCCTGCTAGAAGAAATTCGGTGGTCGGGATAACTATGAGATCAAAGGTTGGCATTGTCTTTTAGATGGTGTTATGACATTCCGCAATCGATTGGCCTCCTTCTAAACATGCCCAACTATATGTACATATTTCTTTTGTGGTCCCTACTGAAAGCAAGTTGAAAAATGGATCCAGCTATGAGGTCGAAAGTCAAACTTGACGTTTGAATGGTCTCTCTAGACACTCCTGACTATTGACGATCCCTGACCAGATCGACTCCATCTATAATACTACATGGAAGCATCCGAAATCAATTTTATTTTAAATTTGAAAATTATTTATTTAAATTACAATTTTAGACAATTGATTCTAAAATATTAAGTTTATATATATATATATATATATATATATATATATATATATTAAGGTTTATAAATTTATATATAAAATAAATCTTTGCATTGTATTTAACTTTTGGTTTATGGTACATTTTATATGATTATTTTTACTTTGTTTGTTGACCATGTTCTTCTTTGTTTTTTTATTTTTTTGGTTTTTTGGGTCCTAATTATTTTAAATTGTGGCAATTGACTAAATTGTTAAGTTTTATTGGTTTTACTTAAAATTGTGGATGATTGCAAAATGAATTAAAATTTTAGTGAATGTTTTGATTATTTTGACTAAATTTTATAAAAGTAAAAGGGATTTAGTTTAAAGTCATGTGAGTGTGAATTTAAATTGTATTTCAATTTCATTTTTATTTTATTCATATATTTTGTAAATTAAGTATTTGGAATATTAAATAATTAATTAAATTAAAATTAATTATGTTTATGATAATTTTCATTTATATATATATATCTATATATATATATATATATATATATATATATATATATATATATACTTTGTAGAATATCCACTAGATTCACAAGCTCATGCAATTTACTAAAGCACAGGACAAGAATCTACTTCTACTTTCAACCAATAAAAGCGAATAGATTGATGAAATCAATATGAACAAGAAGAAGATAAATCAATGGCACATAACACAAGATGTATATGGGGAAATCCACTGCTCAAAACCTCGCTATCTATATTGCATATATCAGAAATATGAGTGAAGATACAAAGCGTGTTCTCACTAGAACAATTCCTCACAAGTATGCTCAACTCTCTCAACTCACAAGAAAACTCGAGCCAAATCGTTAGCCTATTCAGTAGCTCTCCAAGCCCCTAATCTCTTGTGTAATTATTAGGATGAATAGTCTATATTTAATGGGAATTCATGCTTCCAAAACTATGCAATCCAAACATAGGTCCTTCTATGATTGCATGCATGATATTTACAACTCAATAAATCATACAACAGACAATACAATGTCCCTGAACTCTAGTCTCAACTGGGTCTTTCTCAAAATTGGCATGCATGAGTTTCTGATGAGGGAGTCTTCAATTAACTAGAGTGACACTTGTGGATGCACTGGTGCACCAACTGACTGTTAACTCTCTATTAGTTCCACAAATAACTTGGAACTAATTTAACTGAATATAACTTAGTAAACTGAGTTATCTAATTTACAACTCAATCAAAACTCATACTGCACCCCTAAAATTTAGGGAGAACATATATTTGACTTCATATAAGTTTGCAACTCAAAATTCCTAATCTAATTAAGTTAATTAAGCTTAATTAACTATTTATAAGTTTCTATGAGAATATAATTCAATGTTAATTCACAGTTTAAATGCAAGGACAAATTTAAACTGGAATTTCTTGTTTCCATTTCTCAACACTCCCTCTCAACAAGAAAGGGATTATTAGCTACCCCGATCCCATCTCTGTGTGACTTGAATTTACATCTTGACAATTCCTTTTTTAAAATGTCAGCATCTTTATCCTCTGTGGGAATGTACTCTAATAACATAATCTACCTGAATACATAGTCTTTGAGATGATGATATTGGATATCAATATGCTTGGACTGACCATGAAAATTGATATTTTTAGAGAGTTTGATACAACTCTGATTATTATAGTAAATAACAGTTGGATCCATCTGGTGACCAAACAAGCCAACTAGGATCTTCCTCATCTAGATGGCCTAACATGCTGCCTGACTAACAACCATGTACTCTGCCTATGCCGAACTGAGTGCAACCGATCTCTGTTTCCTGTTGTACCAAGAAACTGTTGCTGACCCAATACTGAAGATGCCTCCTAATGTTCTCTTTCGGTCGGATACTCCCTTCCTAATATGCATCAATGAAGCCTTGACTATTTACTCCCTCTATTAGTCTGTACCATAATCCATACTGAGAAGTGCCCTGAGGTATCTCAACACATGCTTTGCTGCCTTCCAATACAACTTTGTAGGGCTAACCATCGCTTGACTAAGTTGGCTAACTGCATAGCACATATATGGTCATGTGTTCACCAAGTACATGAGTGAACCCACAAGGTTCTTGTAAACAGTAGCTTCCACTACTTCCCCTGAAGTAGCATCCTCCTTCCTCCAGTTATCCACTAGAGGAGTCTCCTCGAGTTTTCTTCTCTCCATGAAAATCTCCTGAGTATCTCGTTGGCATAATTGCCCTGAGATGCAAACAACTCCCCATCTCCCTACCATACCTCCATTCCAAGAGAGTAATGCACAAGCCCCATGTCCTTCATCTCAAACTCTCTTGCAAGGTCCTCCTTGCAATATTTGATCAACTGAACATCACCTGTCAGTATGAGATCATCAACATAAAGTACAATGATCAAAAATTTACCTTCCACAACTATGTGGTATAGGTTCACATGCGCTTCACTCTTTGTGAAGCCCAACCTAGTGTAGTAGCTATCTATCCTAGTGTACCAAGCACAGGCTACTTGCTTCAGCCCATACAATGCTCTCTTGAGCCAAAACACATGCGACTCATGGTTGAAGGTCTCAAAACCTTCAGGATGCTCTATGTACACCTCTTCCTCAATCATTCCATTAAGGAAGGATATCATCACATCCATTTGATGTATCTTCCCACCCATCTGTGCTGATAGTGCCAATATAGATATGATCAACGAGTACCTTGCAATAGGAACAAAGGTCTCATCATAGTCAATCTCCTCTACTTGTGAAAAGCCATGGGCCACAAATCCACCGTTATGCTTCTCCACACTACCATCTACAACATTATTTACCTTGCAAAGCCAATGGGATCTGACCACTGGCTTGTCCTCTGGTCTCGAGACCACATCCCAAACATTGTTACAAACTATGGAGTCATACTCCTCCATCATGACATCAACCCAAACCGACTGTTGCACTTCTTTCTTAAAGGAAGATGGCTCTATCACAACACATTCGCCCATAAGAGCCATGTATCTAGTGTACCTCTTAGGTGACCTCCTCTACCTATGTTGAGAAGTGGGTGCTCCCAAATTCTCCCGTGCTTCATCCAATAATCTATCAGCCTCTCTGGTACAATTTCTTCCCTCTCTAGAAGACTTTGCCTGAGTGGATGTCTCCACTCCCAGATCCTCTACATGTGGCTGCTCCACATCAATATGAGGCTTCTCAACCTTATGAGCTAAAATATCCTCATCCAGATGTAGCTCAAGCTCCCTCTCAAGGGAAAATTTCATGGCCTTCTCCTCATCGAATTTGACATCCCTGCGAACCACTGTCATCCTGCTGGTCGGCAAATACACCTGATAGTTGTGAGGTGTATAAGTGTACCCCAAAAATATCCCCAACTTTGATTTCAGCTCAAGCTTCTTTCATGCATCTTTGGTCACATGGAAATATACCAATGAATACAAAATCCTGAAGTGACCAACATATGGCCTCTTATTAGAATAAGCCTCCTATGGTGTCTTCAACCCAACCATTTGATTTGGGCTATGGTTCTGAACATAAATCGTTATGTTGCGTGCCTGATTCCACAAGTGTAGTGGTAGGCCCTGATCATGGAACATCACCCTCACTTCCCCTAGTATGCTTCTGTTCTTCCTCTCGGCCACCCCATTTTGCTGAGGGATATGGGGTGCCGTTAACTCCCATTTAATCCCTTCTGCTGCACAAAATTTCTTAAACTTGTTTCAGACATATTCACCACCGTTATCACCCCATAGAACTTTAACCTTCTTGCCTGACTCTTTCTCCACCAATTCTTTAAAATCAGAAAACTTTGTGAAGGTTTGATCCTTTTTCTGCATGAAAAATATGCAAGATTTTTTAGAAAAGTCATCAACAAATATAACATAATCCCTGTGTTTGGCCATGGATTCTATCGAGCATGGTCCACACAAATCTAAATGTACTAAGTCTTGAATATTCTCTACTCGAATGTCTCTATCATGAAAGGAAGACTTGGTGTATTTTCCTAAAGTAAACCCCTTGGATGTATCAACTTGCTCAAGCATACCTTTTGGAAGACTGGTAGAGATTCGTTGTAATATCTTCAAATCCCCATGATGCAAGTGGTCCAATCACCTGTGTCACAACTCACCAACATCTCGGCTTTGCACCCTTTCTATTTTTGTGCTCAAAGCAACACACTCCTCTACCTCAAACTTATAGAGATTCTTCACCTAAATCCCTGTCTTCTTTACTTGACCTGTGGCTATGTGTCGAAGGAACACCTTTCCTTTCGAGAATATCACATAAAAGGCTCTATCCTAAAGCATGGAAACCACTAGTACAAAATGGCTAATTAATTACTAAAAAAATGACTAAAATTTGCATATAAACAACCATTTTTCAGTCGGCGAGTAGTAGTATCTAATTTGCAGTGTCTTATAATGTGACCAATTTTTAGTCATTTTTAGCTTAGTCATTAATTGGTTGTCTCAATTTTATTGTCTAATAGTATATTTAGTCATAAATTTGGTTATTAATTTAGTCATTAATTGCCACAATTAATGATCAAATATACAACAAAATATATTACTATATGATCATCCAAGAAAACCAATTAATGACCAAAAAAATATGACCAAAATGTTGGTCGCGTTATAAAATACTGTAAATTAGCTACTAAGTCATATATATGCAAATTTTAGTCATGGTTTGAAACCAATTAATGACCAAAGAAATATGACTACATTTTGGTCGTGTTATAAGATACTATAAATTAGCTACTAATAGTCATATATATGCAAAATTTAGTCATCATTTCTAATCATAAATTTATCATTTGTAGTAGTAATTTATATTTTTTGGTAGTTTCATATTCATTATATAAATGACTAATTTAGTAGTTTATATTCATTTCATTTACTTTTATTAATAATCATTATAAATGACTAATTTAGTCGTATCTTTATTTTATTTTATTTGTGTTCATCACTAATCAATATAAACTACTAATTTAGTACTTTTAGATTGATTTTATGCATTCATTATTAATCAACGTAAATTAATTAGTATGATTTAAAAAATGTCATACAATGTTCATATTCATCTAATATGAAAAAGAAAAGTTGCACATGTTAATTACAATACTAAAGAATATCAAATGCAACTATAAATAATTTCAAACACATAAAATATATTATATGAAATGTTAAGTATTACAATATAAATTTCCAACTTAATATTGTTTGGACTACAATTTACACATGAAATGATGTTTCATCACTTCAAAACATTATCATTGTGTTGCCAAGGCATTGCAAGTGAATTCACCAACTCTGAATACTTGACCATTAGTCTCTATGTGTGTGTATTATGCGGGATATTGGCTCTAAGGGTATCACCAACCCAGATTTCGTCCCTCTCTCTCTTTACATTTGCCGCTCCAGTGTTATTGCTCTCCTCTCTTCAATTCCTTCTTCTTACCATCAATACTGAGTTCATTTTCTGAAAACAAAAGAAGATACAATGCAGAGCGTAAGACATGAAAGACAATGAACATGAAAATATAAAATAAAGTAGACTTGTTACACAAAAATATCGTCAGTGTGATTATTTACAGTCAGTATGGGTCTATCATCACTTGTACTGTCCTCCTAAGCAAGTCTAAGACCTCAGCTCTTCAAATCAAGCTTTGGAAATGGGAGAAAGACATTAAAAATCAATGTAACTCTGGTTCCACACTTTCTCTCATGGTCACCTGCGGTCCCGCACCTTCTGTGTACAAAAGCTACGTACCTACCCGCTCTGTCCCTCACGGTGTAGGTGCGGAACCCTGTGACAGTCAAAAGGCGCAAGTTTTATCTTAAAAAACTCACTTTGGGTTAATTCTAGAGTTTTCTAGAAGGAATTTTGACGTGGATTGTTCGCTCTGAGGTGGTTCATGCATCCCAAAAGAGAAGGAGCTAATCCCTTGACTAAATGAGCTATCCCTTTGAAGGAGGGCTTTATCCCTTTGAAGGAGGACCTAATAACTTCCCTCCATTGCACTATAAATACAGGCATTGGGGTGAGGACTAGAGAGGTTAGAAGCTGAACATTTTGAGGGTAAATGCTAGTGAAATTAAGACTTCCTAGTTGAGCTTAAGAGGAGAGATCACATACCTTTTTGGCTTCATTGGGGAGTGAGTGAAACTTGTCAAAGTAGAGGAGACTTCTTGTTGGACCCTGGGAGGAGCTTGTACAACGTCAAGGCAAAGGTTGTAAAGTTCTTCTTCTTTTGAATTAATACAATCAAACTCATTTTTCTCAACAAGTATCTTATGTTATTGGTTTCATGGACTCCTTGACTTTCATGTTAAATATGTTTTATGCAATTGGTTTTTCAGGTGCTATTTAATTTGTTTGCCTTGTTTGTGTTTGCAGATTCGCGAAAAGGAGCTCATTTGGATCAAAGGAGCACGGGCATCCACAAGCTTGCATTGGATCAAAGGTAGGCCCTAAAAACACTTGTTTGCTATTGTTTATTGAAGCATATTTAGAGAAAGATAGTGTCTGGTTGGTTTGCTTGTCATTAGGTCTTCTTTAGATTCTAGGAAGGTCTATCTTGTCCGCAAGATCGACTCATTCCGTGTGACAAAATGGTGACCATACTGGGGACTTGATTATTTTCCTTGCTTATACTTTGACCTGAGAAATTGTATTTTCTGTTTCTGTTTTTGACTTGATGATTGTGGGATTGGGTGAATTTAGTTAATTTTGAGTCAGTTTTTATTTTTCCTAGTTTTGGGAGAGGTACGCACCCTCTGAGTTAAGCAAAGTGCGTACCTGTACGCACTTTTCCTTTGTACACAGAGTGTGAACGCACCTGTGTAAACAGGTAGCCTGCGTACCCTGTCAAAAATTTGAAAAATTTTAAATTTTTCTCTTTTTTATCAGTTTAGAATTTGTTTATAGGTTTTAGCCATTGCCCAGACCTGCTTGTTCCTTGTCAAAAGCTTTCCTTGGTTTAATTTCATTAGTGTTAGTGTTTTAGGTGGAATTCCTAAGAATTTTGCTTGTTGGGTTTGTTTTTCGTTTTTGGTTGTGTAGTGGCTCTGAGCTTAGAAGCCGTAGGGACCTCAGATTACCTTGGTGTCTACCAGTCTTCTTATGAGTTTGACCATTTATGAAATCTCCCCTTGTTGAGGAATCCGCTTTGTGTTTTCTCATTTCAAAATTTCGAAAAACTTGTATTTGAAAGTTGGAATTTTCATTTTTAAAAATGAAAAACGAAAGATTGGTTGTTTTTTGACTAATTGTGATTCTACATGAATTAGTCCTTAGCTCACATTTAGCTAAGTAAAACATCCTCAAAAAGACTTTTAGTAGGCTTTGACTTCAAGTAGTTTTTTATAGTTTGTAGCTCTCAAAGTTAGTCATTTTCATTAGTTTTGAGTGTTTTATTTACAAAATATAAAAAATCTCTTTTGGAAAAAGTTTGTTTTTGTAGTGATTGAGTGCTTTGAAAAGAAAAGGAAAATTTTTGTGAAAAAACTAGTTGTCTCGTTTTGAGTGCTTTGGAAAGGAAAAAGTTCTTCTTTAAATTTGTTTAATTGAGAAAGTTTTGTGTTTACAAAGTATTTCCATTCTCAAACTCTTTCTTAGTGTAGAAGTTCATCGAAGAGAAAAGATTGTTTAAATCATCTTAGGTGCATCTTTTAGTGATTTCGAGTCGAGTCTTTACACCACGAGTTTCATCTCCGCCACCTCTTGACTTAAACAACAACCACTAAAATTAACACTTAAAGTAAAATTCACCTAGTAACATTTTATTTCGAGGGCTCTGATACACCAACTTAGCTTAGGCTAGTGTCTTGGAGTAGGAGAGTAATTAACTCTCCAAGACAGTAAAAACAAACAAGTAGTTGTATCTTGTGGTAGGAAGAAATCCAATTGTTGCATTTATCCTCTAAGAAAGATCCTTTTAAAGGAGAAGCACGAGATCATGTCTGAACCAGTGTGGGAATCAATCCTTCCTCATTGGGAATGACGCCAGATATTCACGTATTAAAAACGATAAACCTCGGATTAACCATTGTCGAGGAGCCTGGGGTCACTTGTTGGTAAACCTTGGATTATGTCAAGGAGCCTTCAAGGGGATTGAGCTTGCTACTCTGCCCTTGCATGCGTATCGGATCGTAGACTGTTCCCCCAGGTGTATTTGTCTCAGTTGGTAACCTTAGTGGCCATATTCTTTAGGATTCTTCCTAAGGTGACAGTGGTGGGAAGATCCCACTGTACCTGGAGCAGACGTCGGCTAGACTCACTTGGATTTTCTAGGGGGTTCACTTCACTCGAGACGGTTAAGTGGAGGAACTTGGTCCAGTCTATTCATTAAGCAGGTTGCCGGGGTAACTGTTCCAACTGCCATTTCTGTACTGAATTCTGCGACGTTGGATTTCATCACCAACTAGTGTTTTCGGTCCGGAAAGTTACTGTTTGTGTGTGTTTGATCTCTAGATTCTTTAGGCGTGTGATTCAAATTTGTTTGGTTCTTTAGAGGCTTTAGGTGTTTTTCATTGAGATTTTACTTTGTTTGCGTGTGAAGTAGTTAAAAGTTTTTAACTGTGGCTGAATTACCAAGACAGTCCCGTAGACTTCGGGGCCAGTCTCCTGAGTTTGTAACCGTGGCTGATTTATTGAGGAAATCCCATAGACTTCGGGGCCAACCTCCTGAAGAAGTCCCGAGCCAACTTGAAGGCTTGAAAGTCCTCGTAACTCCTAGTGGTAGTAAGGTTGGGTCACCTGAAGAAGGAGAGTCTTCAATGGTTGTACATCCTGATTGCCAAACTCTAGTAACAGGTTACGATCCGCAATCGATTTCAGTTTCCGAACTTGCTGGTAGCTTTTCATCTACTAGTGACACAGGTGAAGAACTTGAGATATCTGAACCTGTTACTCCAACATCGGGGTTTGTCTCTCCAACTTCTAGTGGTCCTGATTCACCTAGGGTAGAAAGAGTAATTACCCAAGATCTTCCTTCTGGACTTATTGCTATTGAAGAACTTGCTCCGGAAGAAGAAGTAGGCATCCCTATCCCTGAAAACCAACCTGTTCTTGATCTAAGGGAGCGTGAATCAATTTTTTACAGTCCGCCTAGGAGTACTACTTGGTATCTTTCTTTGACTAATTATTTGGAAAACCCAGGGTTAAGTTTTTCACCACCTCGTGCTCCTTATCATCTTAGAGGTTTTTATACTCCCGTAAATATGTCAGGTCAGTCGTCCATGTTTACTCAATCACCTGAATATTTTTTGTATGGCGGTCCTTCTATTCCCTCTGGGTATCAGTCACTTTATGGTACTTTTTCGGGAACATCTCCTCAACCCATTGAGAAAGGGTTATTAACTGGAAACAATAGTGCAAAGCCGTTGAGCATAGAAGACATTCTTATGATGTCAGGTTCTATTCCCAATTCTCAACTTCATGGTGGCCAGTTACCACCTGGGGGGCAGCCTCAATTAATGCCTGGGGGCAACCTCAAGGTACACAATTTGCATCTGGGGGGCAACCTCAAGGACAGTACATACCTACGATATAGTATGTTCCTCAAGGTCAACCCTGGACTCAATATGTACCCCAAGGTCAACCCCAGTATCAATTTATACCTCAAGGTCAACCCTAGTATCAGTATGTGCCTCAAGGGTATCTACCCCAAGGTCAGTACTTGAACCAAGGTTTCCAACCACCCCAAGGTCAGTCTTATGTTCAAGGAACGGGAAATGTACCTTTCAATTATCAATCCTACCCTCAACCCGGTTATGGTCCTCAATATTCTCAACCTGTTATGGGTCAGTACCCCGGAATGAACATAGTGTGGGATCCATCGTAAGCCCAACAGGTGTTGCAGCCAAGTGTACAGTTGTCATCTCAAACTGGACAACCCTTAGTTTTTGGTACACCCCAGCAACCAGTCCAGTCTAATATCCAAACTTCTGTACCTTCGGTAGTTTCTCAGTCTGGGCCTACTGCGCCTCGTACTCCATCTCAAACGACTGCTGCAACTGCCACAACATCTGTTCAATCTACCCCACCTACTTCTGGAGTATCGACAGCTCTGGTTTCTACTGTTCCTGTATCTACTCCTCAGACATCTTTACCACCGTCTGGATCCACGATTCAAACTACGGTTCAGATGCCTGTAGGACAACCTGGTTTAAGTATGGTTGTCATAAGTCAACCACAATTCACCTATCAACCGTACCATGGATAGTACCAATTCGGTCCTGCTGTCCAGCAGCCAGTTTATCAGTATCAACCGTATCCTGGGTACACTTATCAACAACCTCAACAACCCCAGTATGGTCCGGTTAATCCTGGTTTTCCGGGAGGATACAATATCCCGAACACAATTCGTATTCCTAGTTATCCCAGATATCCTCCTCCTGGGGTTGGTCTCATGACCCAGAGTTTTAGGGATCCTAATCGGCAGTTACTGTTTATCGCAACTTTGGACTTACCAGACTTATCGCTCCTAACGAACGATCTGATTAATTATCTTCCGTTTTGGCCGCCAATGCTGAATAAGTTGCCCAGTGACATTCCCAAGTTCGAAGGTAAATCAGGAGAGGACCCGTTGAACCATGTGATGACTTACCACCTCTGGTGTGCGTCTAACTCCATCACAGATGATTCGATCCGTCTTAGACTTTTCCAGCGCACTCTAATTGGTCTCGCGGCCAAGTGGTACATTGAGTTACCGCGAGGCACTTTTTATAATTTTAGTCAGTTAGCTACCTCGTTTTTAACTCATTTCCAGTTTCCAGTCCGATATGACAATGGCATGGAATTGTTAACTTCGCTAAAACAGTCAACATCCATGTATATTTCAGATCATATTCATGAGTGGAGACGTCGACGTCATTTAGTGAAGGTATTTATTTCGGATCAAATCTTGGCCGAGTGGTTTGTAAAATCTTTGTTGCCAAAGATCACTGAAGATGTTGTTAAAGCCAGAGTGGTTACTGAGGAGCAAGTCATTTCTCAAGCACAGTACCTTGACTTGGTTTATACTCAGTCAGGTACGTTACACGAAAAGATCCCCGATCTTCACAAGTCAAATCAAATCGCTGCAGCTCCTTCGGGATCTCATGCCGCTGACGATATGATTGGCACGGTTAACACTAAAGGTAAGAAGAAATCCTCCAAGAATTCTTCTCCTATTATAACCTTGTCTGATTCCCCAACAGGAGATTCTTCTGCAGAGATTTCTGCCGATATTCACGTTGTAGAGTCATCTACAGCTAAATCAAAATCCGGTGGGAAGAAGAAAGGAAAGAAGAAGAATAAAATGGACAAAAGTTCAAAGGAGAAATATGAAAAGGTGGAATCCAATGATGAAAAGCGCAAACCTCGTTATCCATGTCTCGTTTGTGACGAAGAACATTTTACAAGAGACTGCCCTCATCAGGCAGAGGTTGCGAAGATCGTCAAAGGTTCCCAAACTCCTGCTGTTTCGAAGGATCCATTTCCAAGTCAAGACAGCAAGATGATAGGTTCTTCCTCGAGTGCCAATGAAGAACCCATATTGATGATGTCCCATGTAAGGATTGCGACTCGATCGCAAGATTATGGTAGTAAAAGTCCTGTTGATGGTAAAGAAGCAGAATCTTCTTATTCTAATCCATCAACCTTAGCTCCCGGTTCCGATCCACTATAGATCGAGAAACCTAATCCAGACTTGGTAATCAAACCGCCCGCTAAGGGTATACTTCGAAAGTCAGCTTTCAATCCACATGCGAGAGCGGCTTAGAACTATAACATTGTTGAGGATTTGGTTGTTTCACCCTCAGCAATGTCGGCTTTGGAAGTGCTGCAATCATGTCTAGCACAGCGTAAATTGCTTTTTTCGGCTATAGGAGCTATTGATGTTCAGGACCCGAACCTAATAATTTTCGATCTATAAAATAGTACACCACGTCTCCCTCATCAAATGGCTTTCCAAATCCCAGTGATAGTTAAAAACAGGCCTATTCATCGGACTGTAATTGATGAGGGAGACTCAACGTGCATTATGTCGATACAGTGTTGGAGATCACTTGGTTCTCCTTCACTAAATCAATCCCCGACAATTCTTAAGGCCTCTGATGGTCGTGGGTTTCATCCTTTTGGCATTCTATAGGATTTGCCTATAGGGGTTGAAGGAAAAACCGTTAGTTTAGATGTGGAGGTGGTTGATGCCCCTCTAGACTACAACCTTCTCTTGGGTCGAAGTTGGTCTTACGCTATGACAGTGGTTGATTCATCGGTCTTTCGAGTAATAAGTTTCCACATAATGGAAAGATCGTAACAATAGACCAGCTGGCTTACTTTTCATCCGACCCAGCCTCTTCGGAGAGTATTCAGCATGTTGGTAAAATGACTATCCCATATAAGGATGTTGGAGTAGGATTAGATAAAGATGCCGGTTTACTGGGAACTTTTCCTTTTCCTCCAATCAACGCATCATATTCATTTGCAACTATTCGTATGATTACATCAGAAACCATTATTTATGATGATCCTTGGATCATCCCTTCTGAATCTGAGATAGACTCATTTGGTAATTCCATGCCTTTGAGTCCATATGAAATTGCCTATGAAGCCGTGCAGTCTTTTGCCGACCTGTGTTCAACCAAAATTGACTTAATGAATGTGGTCTGTGAGGAATCACTTTTCACATCAACCTCGGATTTAACTACGTTTTCTGAACTTGTTCACTCTAATGAGCAAATTCGTGAAATCCTATGTGTAGATGATTTACCATGGGAAGATCTCCATCACAGATCTTCGTTTTTACCCGAGAATGATCGTTTTGAAAATGATTTCTCATCAATTTTTACAACTGAATATGTCAAGGAACCTCAGAATCCAATGAAACATCCCGATTCAGAGTTAAATTTGGGAAACATCTCTCGAACTATTCCTATTGACATTTCGGTTAAGCCCGGAATTGTTGAAAACATTCATATAGGTGCCTCGTGTACAGATGATGAAATTCATTTATATAAGGCCCTATTTCAAGAATTCCACGATGTGTTTGCCTGGTCCTATGAGGAAATGCCAGGAATTGATCCCGAGATTGTTGTTCATGAGATCAAGACTTACCTGGATGCTAAACCCGTCCGGCAACGTTTGCATCAGATTCACCCACGAAAAGCTTCTGCAATTAAAGCAGAAGTTGAGAAACTTTTGAAAGCAGGTTTCATTTATCCGATCCCATTAATGGATTGGGTATCGAATATTGTTCCAGTTAACAAAAAACAGGGAACAATAAGAATATGCATCAATTATAGGGACATTAATCGAGCCTGTCCAAAGGACAATTACCCAACTCCCTATATCGATCAAATCATTGATGATTGTGCCGGCAGCGAAATATTTTCCTTTATGGACGGTTTTTCCGGATACAATCAAATCAACATTCTACCTGCCGATCAACCAAAAACGGCTTTCATTTTTCCATGGGGGACATTTGCTTATTGCAAATTGCCTTTTGGGCTTAAGAATGCCAGAGCAACTTTTCAAAGGGCGATGTCTTATGCGTTTCATGACATCAAACACATTGTGCAACCGTATCTCGATGATTTGCCTGCTCATTCATTACATCGAGCTGATCACCTCGTCCATTTACGAGCAATCTTTAAGAGGTGTAGGCATTATCATATTCGGTTGAACCCACACAAATGTGTCTTCTGTATAGAAATGGGTCGATTGCTGGGATTTGTAGTTTCGAAAGCCGAAATTCGTGTTGATCCCTCAAAGATCGAAGCTATCATCAAATTGCCTCCTCCTTCGAGTTTTCGCCAACTCCAAAGTTTGCAGGGGAAAGAAAACATTTTACGACGATTCATTCCTAACTACGCCGAGGTTACAAAGGGTTTTACCCAGTTGTTGAAGCAAAACACTCAATTCTCTTGGGATGAGATAGCTCAGAAATCTTTTGATGCACTCAAACACGCGTTGACCCATGCACTGTTGTTGCATCCTCCCAACTACAACCAGGACTACTTCTTGTATCTCGCCACCTCCCATTCCACCATTGGAATGGTCTTAGTTCAGGAAGATGAATTCGGAATGGAACATGTGATATATTACCTTAGTCGAACGTTAAATCCAACTGAGCTAAAATACTCACATGTGGAGAAATTGGCATTGGCAGCCGTTCAAGCTGTCCAACGTTTTCATCACTACATTTTACTACGTAAAACTACGGTAATTTCGGATTGCAACCCTATGATCTACATTTTGACCAAACAATTGCTAGGGGGAAAGTACTCTAAATGGATCGTTATCCTGCAGGAGTTCGACTTGGATTTTGAGAAATATAAGTCTAAGAAATCTTTAGTTTTTGTAGAGTTAATGTGTGACTTCCCGCGTGCTGACACGGAAACTATGGCAGAGGAGCCCATTGCGGACGAATCTTTGTTTCTAATCAGCACTTTAGATCCGTGGTATGGGGATATCATCATCTATCTCCAGACCCAATCCTTTCAGCCAGAAATTTCAAGGTCGGAATTTCAGAAAATTCGATTCCAGTCCCAACGATTCAAAATTATTGGAGATACTCTTTATCGCCGTGGGGCGGACTCTATTTTTCAACATTGCTTAACTCACGAAGAGGCTGAAAGGGTTCTAAATTACTGTCACTCTGGAGCATGTGGTGGTCATATGTCTGGGTATGCCATAGCCCAAAAGATATTGTGCGCTGGCTATTTCTGGCCGTCCTTGTTTAAAGATTGTATTACCACGGTCCGAAAATGCCACAACTGCCAGATTTTTGATCGTAAGATGTGCGCTCCACCTGCTCCTCTCCACCCTATAATTTTCGTTGGTCCTTTTGCCAAATGGGGTATCGATTTTATTACATGTAACCCTCACTCGGCCGGGGGGCATGCGTATATCATCCTTGCAGTAGATTATTTTACTACGAGGGCCGAGGCGATGCCTACATTCGAGGCAGACGGCAAAACAGCTGCAATTTTCATGTTCAATCATATAATTGCTAGGTTTGGTGTCCCACAAGCAATAATCACTGATCATGGGCGCCATTTTCGAAATGTTATGATGACCGAACTTACAGGCCAGCTTAGTTTACATCACGATAGTTCAACCCCTTATTATCCACAAGCGAATGGTCTGGTTGAATCCATCAACAAAGTTTTAGTTATCATGATCTGAAGAATCATTGGGATTCATCGGTCGAATTGGCACAACATGCTATTTTCAGCGCTTTGGGCGTACCGAACCTCAGTAAAAACATCAACAGGGTTCACTCCTTTCGAACTAGTCTATGGTTTGGAAGTCGTGTTACCCATTGAATGCGAAATCCCATCACTGCAAATGGCCATCGAGTTACTTCCAGCCACTTCCGAAGAGGAAAGGCATTTTTTATACTTGGCTCAATTAGATGAGAATCGACATGATGTTGCATTGGCGATCGAGACTCATGCAAAACGAATGAAAGCTCAGTATGATCGAAATGTGACCCCTCGAAATTTTTCAGAAGGGGATCTAGTCTTAGTTTATGATCAAGCTAATGATAAATTAGGCGCTGGAAAATTCGTTCCTATGTGGCATGGTCCCCATGTTGTCTAGCGAAAGCTAGCCAAAGGGGCTTATGAATTGGTAGACTTTGATGGGGACTCTTTGGGTAAACCCAGAAATGGCATTTACTTGAAGAGGTATTATGCTTAAAAGAATGGGGTATGGAGATTTTTAGTTAGGATAGTGTTTCTTTCTAGCTTGTGTGTTTTAGTTTAAAAGGTGTGCTCAGCTTAGAGAGTGTTTTTCCTTCATTATTCCTACTTATCTTGGTTTTACTCTTGATATTGCAGATGTCGATGCCCCTCCAAACATACATTGGATTTGCTGATGGTGCTTGTCGTAATACACGGAACATCTCTTCCATAGCTTGGGTTATCTATTCGCCCTCTGACAAGTAGTTTCTATGCATGGGGTAAGCCTCAGTCAAACAACAAACAACATTGCGGAGTATAGTGCAGTGATTGAGTTATTGTCTGAATCTATTTCATTTGGGATTCAGAGTTTGATAGTGAGGTTAGATTCTAAACTCGTTGTATTACAGCTTAATAGAGTGTATGCCATTAGAAATCCAGTGTTATTAATATTATTTTTGAGAGTGCGTCTCTTGGAACGTGAGTTTGATTATATTGAATATCAGCATATTCCAAGGTCTTTAAATACATTAGAAGATGCAATTGCTTCTTGAATGTTAAATAGACATTTGCAATAGTCATACATGTAAATTTAAAACCATTCCATAACATGATTTACAAGATAAGCTGGTAATAGTGATACATATATAGGAGTGTGTCAAAAAACACATCGTCTTCGATCATAGGTTGAAAAACACCTTATGATCGGAAAAAATGATAAGTACAAAAAACAAAAATGTCACATGTGCCCACAATAGGCGATCATCCTATCATTGGTGATGATCTCTATAAGAAACCACTGCACGGGCCACCTTGCAAAGGAACCTCCTAAAAGGTCCCGGGACTCCAATCACATAGCGCTGAAGTCGACGAGGAATGTCGTCTATAGTGGTCTTAGTAATATCTCCTATCAAGCGCTCGAGATGACCCTCCAACTCGGCCAAAACCTCTGCTGATTCGTCCTGTGGGGCTGGCGCGGGTGGAACTGGTTGCTTCCTCTCAAAAGGCCGGAGAGCGGCTGGTCGCTGTGGACCCAAATCTGCATTTGAAATTTTTACTATCAGTTTTGAGACGATGAAAAAATAAAAAACAAATTAAAATAGGAAAATTTGAAAAGGATTTTACCTCACTCGTCCCACTACTCTCCTGATGGAAGAGGCATGTCTGGGTCACCATGGAAATCTATCCCAGCGTAAGGGAAGTCCTGAATGGAAAAGACCTGGTCTTCCAACCATTGGAAATACTCAGGTTTGAACCGAGCAACCTCTGTCCTCTCGTCCGGGTGACGGACCATGACTGCGACCCATCGCATCAGTTTGGGCTCTCGAGGAAGCCCAGCTCCAATAGTAAGGTGCTGTGGGATCAGTATAGGAACTCTCTCCAGGCCAAAACTCACGACCAAAGCCGCATAACCAAAGGTCTTTAGTCGTCCGCTCTCGGCCCTGGTTAGTTGGCCTTTCACATTGGCCAGCACAACATTGCACCAGTTGAAGATGGTGCCTCGAAAGAAATCAACTGTCATACGCATCTGGGATGCGGTGGCAATATGTAATGCGGCAGCTCCGCAAAGTCTGGTGACAGTAAACGCAATCACCATGAGCTCAGGACGGGATATGGTCTTTATGTCTATCCCTTTGTCTCTAGCCTGGCTGTTGCAGTACTCTAGCCGGAGGCTATCGACAGACTGGCCACCTGGCCTAGTCCCGTGCAGAGTCAAGTCTTCGCCTCTCTTAGGCAAACCAGTCAAGAAATAAATGTCCGCTGGCTCGATTTCGAGCCAGTGGCTGCCAATGAAAAAGTACTGGTCCTGTATGCTCCATCTGTCAACCAGCCACTGTAAGAAATCCACCTGAGCCCTCATGCCAGGAATGGTCCAGAATTTGTACAGTCCACACGCCCTCAAAGCATCAAGTTAAGGTTGATGATTCCATGCGGCAGCATCCACGTCCTCATGCTCTCGTTCACGCCAATCTAGCATGATGTATTCTCTGTATCAAGTATAAAGATCAATTAAATTGCTAGAAAACATTTTGATTGGTCCATTTTACAGAATTTTTGGGTTCAAAACCCTTGCAGCGGGGTATGCACCCTCCGAGTTAGACAGAGTGCGTGGGTCTGCACTTTGTCTACACGGAAGGTGCGGACCCCGAGCTTTTTCCCAATGGATAAAAAGTCGGGGTCTGCGGGTCCGCAATGGTAAACCTGCGGGCCCCCGTGTGCGGGTTTTCCGCCTAAAAACCCTCCCAAAAAATGAAATGAAGGACTAAATCAAAAAACTAAACGGTTGAAAATGAAGAGTAGGATGATGTGGATTACCTGGAGAAGACGGCGCTCGATTCCGACGGTTGGATTTTCCACAATCTTCACAGGACGTTTTCTAAGCAAAAGCACTATTTTCTCACCCAAACTCAAACAGTAAAAATGAATCGACAAAGGTCCTTTTTATAAGTTTTTTGAGTAAATAAATCACAAATTTGTTTATGTTTCACTTTGAAAAGGTATTTTGCGACGCTTTTATCCATTTCAAACAGGTATGAGTAATGTTTGTGTTTTTGTGCAGAATAAAGGATTATTCAGGCGAAGTCTATCATTTTCGATAGAAAAACATGTAGAGTCATCTTTAAGCTCTTTTCTGACTCCTAAAACATGAAAATATTGCCGAGTGTTTCTTTAAACTCGTTAAAATGGAATTAAAAGAGGTCCACTTACAGCTCTTTTCCGACCGTAAAAACATGAAAAGATTGTCAGATTTTTGTCGTTTCGAATTCGATGTTGGTTATAAAACGACGTGCCATTGATCGCTTTTTTAATTTTTCGGGTAAAGGGCACTAATAACGAAAAGTAATCCTTGGTCGTAAAAGATCAAGCGGTTCTCTCACGTATTATTTTATACTTTTTCGGGCTTGGGAGACACAAATTTACGAAAAAGGTCAACCCTGGAGTCTTCTTAAGTTTTTTCAGACTCTCTAAAATTGAAAAAACGTCGAGTTTCTCGTATACTGGACTCGTTAAAATTTCACAGTAAAGGACCTGTTCAATTACAAACAGGAATGAACCACTCCTTCTTAGGGTTCGAATTTAAACTAAGTTGGACTCATCTGAAGGATGAGCTTATAATCAAGCAAATGTTATCCTCTTCAAGCTTATAAAAAATAAAGAGGTACTTGCCAGAAATGGTGGGGGAAAAGAGAGCAAAATGATTTTGTTTGTCATACTTTGTAACCACTCTTGAACACGACACTTTTATTCACCTGGGTTGGGAAATCCTTTGCCTAACAGTTGATCAAACCACATTGAAAGTCTTCAGCCGGTTTCTGGGTATTAACTTTGGGTCAATTGTTACCAAGCCATCTGTTGTGTCATTGTGTGTTCAAGAGGTCACTGCCAATAAGCCATTCATATGTAAAATATCTGTCATCCATCTTGACCATCCCTGAGCCAGTCCTTGCAACTAAATTTCTTCAACTTGATCTATGATTTCGTGTTGTGGGCTTTCCTACGACGAATCGCTTTCTATCGACATCAGCTCATTATCTAGAAAGATGATCTAGGAATCGTCAGTGCCTTGAGATCTGCATGCCTCAATGGCAGGTTTCTCGCCTTTGACGACAGTTTACATCATTGACTTTCGATCGAAGGATTCCGTGATATGTTTGACATCAACACATTTATTCACATCTCATGGATTGTACTGGGTACTTTGAGATCCATTGACATCACTGGTGGTTTCTCTCACACTTGTTAATAGTTTACATCATTGACTGGTAATCAAGTGGTTTCTACCATGTTCGACATCAACACATTTATTCGCATGGATAGAATCGTACTATTTCGGGAAGTAGAAATGAAGACCCTGGATCTAGTTTCCACCATCTAGGTTGCGAGGAATTTTGTATTCATTATATTGTGGACTATTCATAAACAGATGGCTGCGTCCATACTATGTTCACATGAGTCTATACTTGTGTTGTTTTACAAGATCATTCCTATATCAGAGCAGTAGATAGTTTTCTCGTTAAGTTTTGATCTGAGTATGGGAATGCCTACCTCAGCGATGATATGATCTCATATATATATCTTGCATTGAATGTTTTTACAGGTTCGAACCGGGCTCTCCACAAGATGATCCTCGAAATGATAAAGTACTTCACTCTTCTTATATGATAAATGAAATCCTCATCTACTACAGACTTCGCACTTTAGGGGGCAATCTGTTACACAAAAATATCGTCACTATGATTATTTACAGTCAGTATGGGTCTATCATCACTTGTATTGTCCTCCTAAGCAAGTCTAAGACCTCAGCTCTTCAAATCAAGCTTTGGAAATGTGAGAAAGACATTAAAAATCAATGTAACTCTGGTTCCGCACTTTCTCTCATGGTCACCTGCGGTCCCACACCTTCTGTGTACAAAAGCTACGTACCTACCCGCGTTGTCCCTAACGGTGTAGGTGCGGACCCCTGTGAAAGTCAAAAGGCGCAAGTTTTATCTTAAAAAACTCACTTTGGGTTAATTCTAGAGTTTTCTAGAAGGAATTTTGACGTGGATTGTTCGCTCTGAGGTGGTTCATGCATCCCAAAAGAGAAGGAGCTAATCCCTTGACTAAAGGAGCTATCCCTTTGAAGGAGGACCTAGTAACTTCCCTCCATTGCACTATAAATATAGGCATTGGGGTGAGGACTAGAGAGGTTAGAAGTTGAAAATTTTGAGGGTAAATGCTGGTGAAATTAAGACTTCCTAGTTGAGCTTAAGAGGAGAGATCACATACCTTTTTGGCTTCATTGGGGAGTGAGTGAAACTTGTCAACGTAGAGGAGACTTCTTGTTGGACCCTGGGAGGAGATTGTACAGCGTCAAGGAAAAGGTTGTAAAGTTCTTCTTCTTTTGAATTAATACAATCAAACTCATTTTTCTCAACAAGTATCTTATGTTATTTGTTTCATGGACTCCTTGACTTTCATGTTAAATATGTTTTATGCAATTGGTTTTTCAGGTGCTATTTAATTTGTTTGCCTTGTTTGTGTTTGTAGATTCACGAAAAGGAGCTCATTTGGATCAAAGGAGCGAGGGCATCCACAAGCTTGCGTTGGACCAAAGGTAGGCCCTAAAAACACTTGTTTGCTATTGTTTATTGAAGCATATTTAGAGAAAGATAGTGTCTGGTTGGTTTGCTTGTCATTAGGTCTTCTTTAGATTCTAGGAAGGTCTATCTTGTCCGCAAGATCGACTCATTCCGTGCGACAAGACTATAAAGAGTTTATATGACATATTCCTCAACATTAGTAATGTCAAAGCCATTTCCATCCCATACAAGTAAGAAACTCGAACAAGTTTTCTTCAGTTGGGCGATAGTGGTCACTATAATGTGGTCAGATGACCTGTATAAACAAAGCTAATAAAATGTCACCATAAAAAAGAACACCTTAGTAACTCAATATTCAACTTTCAAGGAAAGCTTAAGCACAATCATGTCAACTAAGTTACATGCTAAAAATATCAAGTTGTAGATAACTTGTGAAAACAAATAATCTAAGGTGTGATGTTTAATCCTTATCGTTTTATTCGTAACAACATTTGATTTTCTAACATATGAACTTGGTCAAATATATAAACAACATGTGCTCAAATAACAATATGAAAGTAAACTTTTTTGATAGACACGAAAATCCTTTAACAAAAAATAACTACAAGGATTCCAATCAATATCGTGTAATACTAATTTCATCTTCAATCATTGGTTGTTGTTTAAATAGACATGATACCAAGTATTTTCAATTTCATAGTTAAAAGACAAAACAAAATAAAAAGAAATGTCCAAAATACAATCAAACAATAAAGAGGGTATATCATGGAATGGACATTGCAATTATAAAAAGTATGTTTACCTGTGCACCGATGTCGTGTTTGGAATTCTTAAAACATTTGTTTTCCAAAATATAACCATGAGGTGAAAGAATCAGAACATTAAAAACCATAGGAATCCCTACTAGAAACATTTCCAAAGTCGATGGCTCAGGTGCTTGAAGGATCTCTGGTTGAGGGGAAAGTACCCCTAGGGTCCTTTGGGTTAAGACTCTACCAGACTGAAAATTGCTTATTCAAAGAAACACACACACAACCATTATCTTTACTGTAAGCAAATTCTAATGTTGAGGGTACGTACCTAAGGTCCTACGTTCGAGAAGGCCTTTAGGGTCCAAACCCTTCTTCGAGTTCCCTTCTTCTCCTTTGACCTGTAAAACAAACAAATCAAAGAACACAGCAGTACATGGACAAATACTTATACATAAACCACCTTCATGCTATAAAGTTAGTTATAAAAATCTTTAAGTAACTACTTGCATAAGAATTCAAAACAAGAATCTCATAAGCATAAAGAAAGATTGTTTCGGGAACCAAGATGTGTTTCTTTATATAAAGGCAAATAAAGTACATATAACAGAAAGATTTCACCTGAAACACCTTCAGCAGGCTCCAAGCAAAGCTTCCTCCCGGATTCGTTCCAGCCTCAAGCCTCCAACAAGAGCTCCTTCCAAGTCTTACTCAATGGTGATATAAAGGATGAATGATCACCAAAAC
This sequence comes from Pinus tabuliformis, assembly GCA_031772625.1. NCBI lineage: Eukaryota > Viridiplantae > Streptophyta > Pinopsida > Pinales > Pinaceae > Pinus > Pinus tabuliformis. Next base: position 869,558,949 of record CM062809.1, on the reverse strand, counting down.
ACATGGAAACAAGGGTTTCCTATGCAAAATGGGGGAAGTGCAGAAAGTACCAAGGACTTCAGACCTGGTCTAAGGGAAAAATATCAGCATAATAATCTTGCTCTCTTTTCTCTCCTCTTAGGCCTTCCCTTTGATGTCTTTTTATACCATCTCCAAAGTAGTTTTTTAGTTAGGAGTTGGTTGGGAACAGTTGGGCCACGGGCATTAACAGGTGATCAGCAGGTGAAACCCGCGATCTCCGCCCGAAAATAAGGAATTATTTATTTTTTAAAGTGTTTTAATACATACACGCGGGTTGGGTATACACAGAACCACGTGTACACGCGTTTAACTCAGGGCAATGTCGCGTATAAGGGATAAAACACTGCTTTTTAAATTTTAGGACCAGGTCTGGAAGGAGGGGTTGCCCTAGGCCATGAGTGCAGCATCACAAACCATAAGAGTGAGATTTGGAGCTATAACAGATGCCCCCTAATATATGAGGTCAGAAGGGGAACATGATGGCCGAAATATATTATGTAAGTACATGGAAAGGAAGTCTGTCGAGAAACCGAGGAGGACTGCACCAGAATTCAGCCTGCCAAGCCACCAAAAGGAGATCAGAAAGAAACACTGTCTGAGGCGGGCATACCCATGCTCAGAATAGGTAAAGCATATCCACATATCAAGTACAAGCGGATCCACTAAGTATACAAGTATAAATGACTTGAAGATACATAATGGATCATCTGATCATAAGGAGCAAGTACATGTCTGAATATCACATATAAGACTGTCAATGATGCTGAAAGATGCAACGGATCACTGATATCAAAGACTGATCCCAAAAGGTACCAACTGAACATGATGGAATAGGATGGTACTACACTGCAAACTCAGGTGCCATCATATAGAATGTCGCCATGACTGACTGCAACATATAAAGTGGAGTGGTATCAACTAGCAACAACAGGAGAAACTGTCAAGTGAACCAATGAATGCTGATACAACCTGAGGTCTTCACCGACCGCCGTGGTACATTTCTACACTATGGGAATAAATGATCTGAAGTCGACCATGTGAGAAATCGTTTGATTACTGGTCATTGATGTATACCGTTAACAAATGTGAGACTACTCACCAATAATGATAATGAGCATCAAGGTACCCAGTACAATCTAACAAGTGTGAATAGATGAGCTGAAGTCGAACACCTGTAATAATCTATCGATCAGGAGACAATGATGGTTTCCCACTGTCGATAGCGAAGGATCTGCCACTAATGACTGCAAACCCCAAGGTACTGCCAAATGGACTCTAGATCTTTGCCCCAGAGCAATGAGTCGGAGTCGATAGGGAAAGATCTGCTAGAAGGAAGGCATTAAGACATCCTCCATCAATCTAGCGCGAGTGTAACCCGTAGGCCAATAATGTGGAAGGAATCGGACGAAAAAGATGTAGTAACCCAACCGAAGTACGTTTCCGGCTTACACAAGATGTGGCTAGCGCACGACAGAAACCCTCTGAACCACCCAATAATGAAAGCTGACACAGAGGCGAGGTATCCACCAATAGGGTCAAATGGAAACCAAGGTACTGCATGAATCCCAATGTGTGATAATGTATGCTGATGTCGAACACAAGGGAAACCACTCAGTCAAAGACCCATGATACTGATCGATGTTGAGCACAAGGTGACCTATCAATAATGAAAATAGGGCCAGGGTGTGGCTCTAGGCCTGTCCTTAGAGCAAGGTGTCGTCGTCGATAAGGACAAGACCCGCCAGCAAGAAGTCAATGGGGACCTTCTCAAACCGGCATGAGTAAAGGACCAATATAACTGATGTGATGATAGACATGATACTGACAACCAGGGATGGCCGACTGAAAAATGAGTCAAGAGACACCGCAGAGAGGCTGACTCAGGCTAACTTCCCTTGAACAAAAGCACGACTCAATGTGACTATGTGGCAGCATATGATGACTCTGTATAAGTTCGCCATGCAGGAGGCACGAACGAACCCTCCATATGATTGGAAGAGATAACCAATCAGGGGAGAACTGACTCAATAACAAGGTTATGGCATACCTAAGTCAAACTAAATCCCACCCATGCGGAGGAGACTTTGTTTTGAGTGCTTTGTTCAAGAGCGACATGACTGACTCTAGCTGCCAACAATAAATGGAAATAACGTCCCTGTTCCCGCTCTTTTTGGAATATTTAATTTTTTTGTCTTTTTCTGTTAAGCCGGAAAAAGAATAAAAGAATGCTATGATACAGTGGAAAGAACGAGTGTCGGTGAAACAGATGATCTAGTTCCTGGCAAAGGAACGTTCCTATGCTCAATGCAGGGAGGTGAAAACTGGTTAGTGACACTCAGAGGTATGTTCCTCCCACGGATCAGGGTATGTCAAGCTGCAGAAGTCAAAGGAATGCAAGGTTGATTTTGCAGATGTCATGGTCAAAAGTTGGCTTAAACACGAGTCCAAGTGAAGCCGGCTCTAGGCCAAAAGGTGCAAATGGTCAACATGAAATGCAGAAGTACAACTTGACACACATAGGAGCCTCTAGGGTATAAGGCTAGAACGAAGCGAAGAAGCAAAGAGGAATGAGTCTTCAACGCATAAGTCATGGCGAGACTACAGAGGACTCCTAAACCTAAGGACAAAAATCTGCACGAGTGCCAAGCGACAATAAGGTACTAACTAGGGCACCCATGATAAGGTAGGCTCTACCACACAAGTCATGATACTTCTAAGCAATGAGAAGGTTCCGCACCATAACTTGGTGGGGTCGATCCTAAGGCAAAATGGGAAAGGAAATTGATAAATGCACAATGCAGGCAGAAAAACCTAACCTATATGCCAGTTTCGAGAACCAATACCTGTCAGAATGGACCAACCATAAACTTCCAAAGGAGAAATCTTTCAAGTTCTGTAAACATAAATAAGAACACTAGACGAGAAGTTAATGCATCCCACATATAAACTTCATGTAAAATCTTTGTGTTATAGAATACAAAACTTGAAAATGCGTACCTCATATATACAATATGGTACAGGGAACCACGCAGCCTTGCAGCTTACGCATAATAGTTCTGTTGAACAAATCCCTTGCAGGGCTCAAGCCAAGCGCTCCTTTGGTAGTCATAACTCATGGCTTCAAAGAGTTCCTCCTATGAAGGCAAAGCAAGATCTGAGAAATCATGAGAACTACAAGGATCAAAAGAGGGAATTAAAGGGTCCCATGTCCCTATAGGAAGAATCTCTCGGTGAACTGCCGGGACCAAGTCCCAAGAAGGAGAATAATAAGTCAAAGGATCCTTCTTAGAAGCGATTGAACATTGAGGATTCAATGCCACATAATTGACCCGTGGCGGGGTAGAGTCTACTCGAACACTTGGAACAAACCAAGGGGCATTCTGCAGTAAAGTCGAATTAGGGTGGTGATTATCAGATGCAAGCTGATCAATAGTGACAATATTCCCGTTATGAGGAAAGCACATTACTCGAAAGAGTGAAGACACCACAGCATTCATAGCATAGACATAATCACGCCCAAGTAGCATATTAAAGTCTAAAGGGCTATCAACCACCATCATATCGATTAAGACAGTCTTCCCACCTAAAGTGATAGGCAATTGAGGAAGAACACCCATAGATTCACTAGGCCTTCTATGATAGGCTAACAACTGACTCTGAGCTGTCAATAACTTTGGGGAACCCAAAGCTTTCCAAGTCAAAGAGGATATAATACTTGTAGAGGATCCTTCATCCACCATACATCGATAGACATTTTGTGGAATTAACCCTGACCTTTATCTGGAAAGGTGCAGCGGAAGGAAGACGAGGCTCAACAAGACTATTCCAATCAAAGGAAACACTCTTAGAACTTGGAGGGGGAACATTCGAAGAAACCAGAATGCCCCCTATACTAGAAGACTCTATACTAGAGATCAAACAAATTCTTTTGTTAGGCACTTCACCCCCCAAATGAGGAGTGTAATCGGCTAGCGATTGCACTGGCGCAACCACATTATCAACTAATGGTTGATGGGATTGATGAGAAACCATATCAGAGCTAGGAGTAGAAGTACTTTCAGACTTGGACCATATCCTTTGAACCTCTGGAATACCAGGGCATAAATGAGTAAGATGGTCTCCCTTGCATATCTTACAAGGGAACTTAGGTTTAAAACTTCTACGTCCAGGTTTCTTATCAACCTCCATTCCGCCAACATGACTAGCAGTGGTTTGCGGAGTGTCCTGAACATGACTTGCAGAGGTCGGTGACTCTTTGCTAGTATGAATCGCATTGACTAGACTCATGCCCCCAGCATGACTTGCAGCGGCTGAAGACTCATCTCCAACATGACTCGCAGAGGTTGAAGATGAAGTTCTAGTGTGACTTGCAGTGACTAGACTTGTGCCCCCAGCATGACTAGCAGTGGCTGAAGGTTCATCTCCAACATGACTGGCAGAGGTTGAAGATGAAAGGATAGAATTATTATTCTTCTTTGACTTCCTCTTTCTCCTCTTTTTAGATTTCTTGTTGCAAGAAGGAGGAGAAGAAGGAATCCCAGATTTCCCTTTGAAAGAAGATGAACAGTTAGCACCCATGTGATGCCCTTGAAATAAAGCAGTCAATTGAGAAGCTTCAAGAGCATTTGGAATATTCGGAGTGGACCACAGCCAAATGGGTAGTCCAACATTCAACCCATGAATATTCAAAGTGGCCATCAAGGGAGTACCAACGTTTCCAAAGAAAGGAAAAGCACAAGGATCCCCTTTTGGGAGGGTACCTTGGTTGGTTTCCATAGGAATATTAGCCATATCTAACTGATCCAAAGACCCTTCCCTTACGGGAATGTAGAAATTACTTTTCAAGGAATATGGATAAGCAATCAAAACCTTTGCCCTTCAAGAGGCAACTCCACAACTTCTGAAAGAACAACCAAAAGCCTTTCAAGATCGGTAGAGTGGTAAGCCAGTCACTCAGACCACAAAGTCCAAATGTGACTAGACAAAAATACCTAAAGCCAACTATATACAAGGAGCAAAGAGCACTCACTATAAAGTCCCTAAAGATACATCCAGTCAAACAACTTCCACGTATTTCCGCTCCGGGTGATGAGGACCGGACACCAAAATACAAGAAAGTGGAGTCAGGGGCCTTCCGAAGATAGTCTGGGATAATGATGGCCCAGTCCTATCAGCGAAGGTAACAGATGAAGTTACGCTGACCTCCTAACAACAGCCTGCACCGGTGCAAGCCCCCAAGCTTTGCAAGGGTGCCCTCCAGTAGTACTGTCGAGAGTGATGCGACGTCAACCTCAGGTGCCACGGGATTCCCCTCCACAGCCACCTGTGTAGATCCCTAGGAGAGGCAACTATGGGTACCAACTTGTCGCAGAAGCCAGGTGGAATAGTCGTGAGGTAAGTTCGGACAAGTAGGAGAGGGGGTATCTCTCTTCCCTGTCTTCACAGACCCTCGTGCTTAACTCCCAGATCTGGAGCTTTCCTGGTCTTCCTAACGCTATTGGATTTACTCTCGTTATTCAGACTCTTATGTTTGACATTTTATGTGGCCTTGGAGAGTTAACTCTCCACTCGCCTAATCCAAGGCCCTAAAATCCTAAACTTGTTGGTGTAACTGACTAAAACAAAAAGTTCTAGTGGATTTTAATTAGCGCTTGATTTTATTAGGCTGTTCTTTAAGTCACAAGGTAATGGTGATGAAACTTGTGGTGTTTTTATGGACGCAAAAAGAAATTATCCTAACCACATGCACATGCACTTTTTGTTTTCGATGAAGAGCAATTTCTATAGGGTTCAGAGGTACTTCAAATTAAACAAAGTTTTTTGCTTTCTTTTCAAACTCCACACTCACAAAAGCTAGCAAAACTATGCATGCCTAAAAGGGGATGCAAAGCTATGCTAATGCAAGAACTATATGTGAATGCAAGATTTTAAGACCACTCTAAAAACAAAGAAGGAAAGTTGCTCACTTATCAAATTTGTCTTGCCACTAAAATGCTTAGATAGAAGATGATGTGCTACCAATCATTTCGTCCAAACAATAAAAACAAGTTCTAAGATAAATATAAAGCAGTTTCACTTCGCAAAAAGGAAATCAAATGAAAAGCAAGTTTAAGAAAGCGAAACTTAAAACTTTCAAAAGATTCTCTTTCAAACAACAAAGAAGTCTTTTTCAAGGAATGCTCTCAAAAATACTGACACTAATGATTGAAGAATAGGCAACCAAACACTTTTGAGAATTTACACCTTTCAAATGATGAAAACCCAACAAAAATAAATGTGTTTGAAATCGCTCTTGACAATCAAAAGCAGCAATGAAAGTCAAAAAGATCAAAAGACAAGTTTCAAGAAAATGGTAACAAACAACTTTCCCGAAACGAAGGAGAAAATGGTGACAAAAAGGGTTTCATTAAGCAAACAAAAAGGGTCATCAAAACAAAATGAACACAAAGATTGAATCCAATCTTCCTACTCTGCCAAAACAGAGCAGTCAAGATTCTTAACCAGAAATATTGTGTGTCAAAAAACAATGACGCTTGCAATCAATGAAAACAAGACTAATACTCCTTATAACTAGAGAGAGTTCAGAACAAGATGCCCCCTGTTAAACAGAGGACTGTTACTGGAAAATGACTGCTTCAAACTGACCAAAACCACCAGACAAACATTCAGCAAAAAGAAAATTTACAAATCTTGAAAATTATATAATATACGCGCCTGCAGTGATGTGCAGAGTGCATGTACACGCGACTGTAACTGAGGAAACACGCGTATACGCGGGTTCACTTAGTTAAACTTGCGTATATACGCTTCTGTAATCCAGCAAAATAGCGTATCTGAAGATTTTCAAGAAAAATAAAAAATACAGACTGAAAAAACTGGAAAAGCTTAGAGTTCAAGAACAGATCAGACAGTCAGAGCCAGCAAACAGAGAGGCTGAGCCTTGATTGGCTTGAAGACTACCCAAACTAGGAACAACAAGAGTGTTGTTCCCCAGCGGAGTCGCCAATTCTGGTTGAGGGGAAAGTACCCCTAGGGTCCTTTGGTGTTATAGACATTTTTGTGCCTCGCAGCATGGAGCATGAAATGTCCATAATTACAGGGATCCTCAGTCCCTAAACATGTTGTTCTTACCCCTAGAGGAACAAGGTCAGCAAACCACAGCACTTCCTATCAGTTCTCCACCTGAAAACACTCAAAAACAGGCTATTTTTGGATCATGTCAGCTGCTCCACTGAGCATCTGCGCTGAATGTCAACTGCTCCTCCTTGTACCTGCGCTAAAAGTCAAAACTAATGAAGGCTACCTGCACTGGGCGAGATTGGCCAAGTGGCACAGTCATTCTGCAAGGTGTCAACTGCCCAGGAAGCTTCCAAACTGACACTTGGTTCAAGGAATTCGCCCTATGATGAGTAAGAGGTACTTGATCTCCATGTGGAAGCAAGGATCTCCAAGTGGACTTAAGAACTGAAGTTTAACTGAAGAGGGAGAGGACACAAGGCAGCTTTATGTCAGTCTCAAGCTGACTCATCCTTTCTCCTTTTACCCTATATATAGAGCTCTCTCATGAGGTCTAGGGAGGCTGGAATTTTGTGCAAAGCAAGGAAGTGCTGTTGGTTTACAGTTAGAGCTATTGGGTGATTGCTTTTATAGAGGAGAAGAGGAGATTTCTTGCTACTGGGGAGGTGCTGCTGGATTGGAGCCATTTATGGTTGTAACCTTCTCAGAACCTTTTTCTTCTATCAATAAAGCTTTTGATGTTCTCCTATATACTTGTATTGCAATGATGTATTGTTTTTATCTGTATATTTGATTCATTCTAATCCATGCATCAGTTATGAGTACATGTTTCTTGTAGTTTCCTTCTCTTGTTTTAGCAGGACCTGTGTGTAGCTGGGCCGGCAAGGGAGCAAGGAGCTGGGAGCAAGAGGCAAAGAGAGAAGATGGGATCGACAAAAGCGAAAGACATCGGTTGGTCAATCTTTTCTTCCTTCTCTGTACTTTCATAAAGAAGAAATATCAAAGCTTTACTTTCAGTTGTTGCTAAGGAACTATCACCCTTAGAGTAGGGATAGGGTCATTCCGAGTCAGATACTTTTCCCCACAACAAACTGGCGACTCCACTGGGGAGCTAGTATCTTGTTGGTTAGTTGTGTTTCTAGCTATTCATCTCATAAACAAGGAGAGCACCAAATCAAACTGCAATTGAATCCTTCAATTGCAAAGTAGAGGGCAGCTGCTCTGGCTCGGTTTCTGAGCAAGTTTATGATTTGAAGAGCTGATCCACAAGGACTCTTGTGCTCTTTGTGATAGCTTTTCATCCTCTTGATCATCCCTTAGCTTGTACTTGACCTATAGCTTTTTATTTCAGCAAAAACAGTGAATTTTTGAGCTTTTTATGACCCGGAAACCCTTGTAAACGCAACTCTCGTGTCTCAGTGCAGGCTGCCCAAAGGCAGTCTGCATTTCAGCACAGGTACTCCCTTCGGGAACTGCGCTAAAAGTCAGTTTGACAGACCAGAGCCTGCGCTGAACCAGTTAGCCAGTGTCTTGCTGAGGTTTCCTTCTGAGTCTGGGCCCTGTTTTTACTGTTATTTTGCTGCTGATTGCTTGTCATTTGTACTTGCTGTAAGCCAACTTTCCTTGACATTATTCCACCTAAGTTGTGTGATGAAACTGTGATTGTTCTTTCAGTATTTCTTGTTTCAGTTACAGTTTCCCATTGTGAAAAGCGAACCTGTATAGCTGTGGCCTCTTAGATCCTGAACTGTAAAATTGTCTTTGTGATCTTAAGAGCTAGTTTTATTACTGTTCATGGCTATTTGAGTTTGTTTGTTTTTCATCTTATGGTTTGAATTCATACATTTTTAGTGTCGAAACAAGTACCTATAAGGCGTCTTTTGATTTTAGACAAAACTTGTTTGTTTACGCTTCAAATTGAATTCGAAAATTATACGACAGTTTCCTTTTTGTCTTACATCAACATTAAGGGAAAAGAAAAGAAATACATGCATCTTGCATTTGCATTTTTGATAAGTTTGCGTGATTGATCTAGGAGAAAGTGCATTAGTTTGTGCTTTGTGCTCTGTGTGGAAAGATAATGTTTTTCTCTCCCCTCAGTAGTTAGGATTTTCAAAGCTAAAAAGATTGTAAAGCTTGCTTATCATTTTAGCTGCATTTAGGAATTTGTACCAATACATCTCGTGGTGATCCTGAAAGACAAACTGCTAAACAAGATCAAATTAAAATATATTGAATGAATCTAAAAACGCTTTGTAACATAACGCTCACAGTAGAGGTCTAGGTAGAGACGTGTTCCGGCATCGTTAAACGTAGTGACTGTCGATCTCTACGAAGGTGGGTGATTCCTCCTGAGGGACGATAGCACTAATACGGACTTGTGCTCCCGCGTACCGTCACGTATATTGGGAGACCCCTATAGGAATTTATCCTTTATCCTTAGGAAGCCGTGTCGGCCACCCTACTGATCGCGATGCAGTGAACACAGCATTCACGAAGATCGACCACCCGTACCGTAAAACATATTCTGTGGTTTCGCGAAAGGTTTGGCACACCCTCTGCCTAGATCTCCAGAGCAGTTTCTTTTGGCCTTTTTCAAACTCTATAACTGAAAAAGTCCAGCCGAGCATTTGTCACTTCGGGCTCGTTAATACATCGAAGGCGACTAGAGTCATCTTTAGCTTTTTCTCGACTCTTAAAACATGAAAAAGCAAAGTTGTGTCTAAAAGCGTCTAATAAAATTCATTCAATACGGAAACATAATTCCCCTTTTTGTATTTTAGTTGATCAAGTAATCCGCAACCGTGGAGGAAAGTCAATTAAAACTCCGTCGTTCGAGGAGACTCGCGAGTCAACTGTCTTTGTCTCCGGAATTGAGAGTAGTACGGACGAAGCGAACTCGCTTGACCGGGTCAAAATCTCCCATTAAAGTTAGAACAATAGTTCCAACAACATCTGAGATTCTGGTCACTCCTAATATTTCTGGAATCCCTGCCTCTATTGAAGAAGTTCAACAACAACAGAGGGACAGTTGTACTGATCCTAGTCTGAGGACAAGTACTTGCATAACTGAACCAGTTCCATCTGAAACCGGTCCACAGAGTCTTGTTGCTCAAACAACTGTCGCTGTCGAAGCAACCCCTTCTTCGGCACCAGAAATCTTTTACGGACCTGACGGTCTTCCTCTTCCTCCTGGTCTGATTGCAATAGAGGAAATCGTAGAGGACCAGCAAGCAAATACTCCAACTCATTTTGGAGTAGGCGCCACTCTTTTTCCTTCTGCATCAGAAGTTTGTCCATCGCCACTGGAAGTTCCTGTAGAATCGTTAGGCAGTTTATTGGATAGACTTAAAATGTTTGAGCAACCATCGACATCTAGGACTGTGCCAAATGACACAGCGACAGCAGAAGATCCTGCTGTCAATCCAACGATGTTTGCCGGCATACCAGCTATCCCGACTAGCTCTCATCAGCTAGAAGGAGTCCACCCAGGGACTATTACGACAACTTGGTCTGTTCCAGTTTGTTCTTCCGGTATAATACCCGGTAATTCTTATGTTGAAACTAGACAAATTGATCCCTTTGGAAATCAGTTTGGACCATCCAGTCCTCAAAGGCAATCTATACCCTTGAGCTCCGGATTGTTACCGTATGGGGGGCAATATGCCCTTTCACTTCCCCTTCCGGGGGGATACCCATACGGCAGTTTTCAACAACATTCAGGTTTGACTGAAGTAACGATGAGTGGTTGGGTACCTATGTTACCCCAACAACCGAGAGTTGCATATTCCATGCAACAGTGTGTACCTATGTTTAGTATCCCGACGACGCCAGCAATTGTAACCGTGTCGCAAGTTCAATCGATGCCTGTTGTATGTCAACCCCAAGTTGTAATGCAACAACCCATTGACCCTGCATCACAACCACAATCGCCAACTGCCGGGATGACACAGATACAAACGGGAACCATAACCCCGCATCTTGGTCCGTCGGTTAGTATCGCACAACAAAACATGGCTTCACAACCATGGATGGTGCAATACCAACAACCTCAGTTTCAACAGGTGTACCAGGGATCTGAGCAACAGATCTTTGCGAATAGTGGGCAACCCTATATTCAAAACGGGTTAAATCAACCACTTTACAGTGGCCAAGCCCACCAGCCATATCAGTCATATCAACATCAGTTGCATTATGCTGGTATGCAAAGACCTACTACTCAGGCGATTCCATCGTATCCTGGGTATGCCTCGCCAAACCTGAATCAGCAGTTGCCATTCGTGGCCACTCTAGAATTACCAGATTTACATCGATTGACGAACGATCCAATCGCCTATGCCCATTGGTGGCCAGTGATTCCTCACAAACTTCCTTCGGACATTCCTGAATTGAATGGAAATCCTGGCGAAGACCCGTCGAATCATGTGATGACATTCCATCTGTGGTGTTCGTCGAATACCTTGAATGATGATTCGATAAGGCTTCGCCTTTTACAGAGGACATTGACTGGTCCGGCGACTAAATGGTATATTGAATTACCTAGAGCCTCTTTCGACAATTTTAGTTCCCTAGCCACGACTTTCTTAACACACTTTCAGTTACCTATAAGGTACGAAACTGAAACAGAGATCTTAACCAATTTCAAGCAGACAACGGCCACACATATATCAGATCATATACATGAGTGGCATCGTCGTCACAGAATGGTAAAGACTTATGTTCCAGATCAGCTATTAGCTGAGTGGTTTATAAAGTCGCTTCTTCCTGCTATAACAGAAGATGTGGCCAAGGGAGGCGTCGTAACAGAGGAGCAGGTTATTGCTCGTGCTCAATATTTAGACTTAGTATATACTCAGTCGGGCACGCTCTATGATAAGATACCTGACGCCCCCAGACCGGAATTTTCAATCCCTCCTCCTCCCGGATCAAATAGTGACTCTCATGCCGGTGATGGCGTGATTGGAACTGCAAATGCTAAGTCAACAAGGGATTCAAATAAGAAAGCCCGTAAGACTTCGAATCAAAAAGCAAATCAAGAGATTCTTGCTTCAGAGGTAAATGCTATATCTACGGATAAAGGCAAAAACTCCAATCAACCAGGAAGCAAGAAGAAACAAAACAAAGGGAAGAAGAAGAAACAGGGTGAGTCACCCCCTCAAAAAACTCCTTCAAACCCTCCTGGGCAAGGGAAACAAATTTATCCATGTCAGATATGCGATGAAAAGGATCATTCGACAAAGAACTGTCCGTTCAAAGCTGAGTTAAAGAGGTTCTTTAAAAGTTCCCAAACTTCAGCTGTGTTGACTGATCCATTTCCCACCCTAGGTCAAAATATGGTTGATAGTGGAAATGCTTCCCCGTCGCAAGTGCTTATGTTGTCGGTTTCTAAGCAAAATGATGCTTTGATCTCGACCAGGAATAAAGATTATGGGAATCCGCCGGTGTCGAACGACAAAGGGAAAGATCAGCCCAGTAGTTCAACAACAACTTCGGCAGAAGCTGTACCCCCCCTCACGCATGAATTAACAATAAAGCCACCTAAGGGAGTAGTACACAAGTCGACGTTTAATCCTCGCGCCAGAGCGGCGCAACATTATAACATAGTAGAAGATTTGGCCCAATCGTCATCTGCTATGTCGACTCTTGAGGTACTGCAAAATTGTCCATCCCAAAGGCAGGCATTGTTATCAACAATTGGTGGAGTGGATCCTAAAGATTCCAATCTTGTATCCTTTGATCACAGAGGATATGATCCTCAGTTACCAGCGCAACTAGCTTTCCTTATTCAAGTGAAAGCACTCAACAAAACTGTTCATAGAACGATTATTGATGAGGGAGCATCGACATGTATCATGTCGATGAGTTGCTGGAAAACTCTTGGATCTCCAACCTTGTCGCGATCTTCGACGACATTGAAAGCATTTGACGGTAGGACGTACACTCCGTACGGTATCCTAAATAACTTTAAGGTTGAACTAGGAGGAAAAACAGTGGAAATTGATGTTGAAGTCATTGATGGCAATCTTGACTATAACATCCTACTGGGAAGACCATGGATATATGCCATGGTAGCTGTAGTGTCGACTTATTTTAGGAAGATCGCATTCCCGTTTGAAGGAGGGATTACGATCGTTGACCAACAGAATTTCCTCCCTAATGGTTCACAAGTTACTGGAAGCATTCCCATGATCCATGGGAGCGACCATTCAGTGCAAGATATCGGAGTAGGCTTGCTAAAAGATCCCACAATGATGGGAACTTTCGCGTTGCCACCTCCTTTCCATGTAGGGGATATCCCATTTGTAGCAACATGCAACATGGTATCTTCTTCGAAGGTCGCAGGAGACAAAGTCGTCATGGATTATCAAGTGGTTTTGCCACCTAGCCCTATAGAAATATTGTAGAAATCAATGTTTCAGGCATGGGAGGCGAGCCCAAATCAACGCTCGTCAAGCGTTTGGGTAGATAGGTCTGGAGAATATGGTACCCCATTAGATCCATGGTCAAAAGTTCATGGGATTGACGAAGGAATCTTACAATCAATGATGATTGAGGGGGCACCATGGAATGATCACCACCATCGTTCCCTTCTTCCAGAGTGTGAAGAAGAAACTCAACACGACCTATATCACCCTTCAGTGTTTGAATTCCTAACAAATACTGTAAATACGGTGGATTCAGAGCGAAACCTATCCAATATTGAAGAGACCGCAGCCATAAATATCTCGACAAAACCTGATGTTGTAGAGAATATTCATGTCGGCAAAAGTTGTTCCCCTTCAGAGCTGGAAATATATGGTGCTCTCTTTCGCGAATTTAGAGATGTCTTTGCATGGTCATATGATGAAATGCCAGGCATTGACTCGAGCATAGTTGAACATGAGATTAAAATGTATCCTGATGTCAAACCAGTAAGACAACGGCTTCGGCAGGTGCACCCCAAGAAAGCCGCTGCCATTAAGGCAGAAGTTGAGAAACTTCTCCATGCTGGATTCATCTACCCGGTTCCTCTAACCGATTGGGTATCGAATATTGTCCCTGTTATGAAAAAACAAGGGACGATAAGAGTGTGCGTCGACTATAGGGATGTAAACCAAGCTTGTCCAAAGGACAACTACCCTACACCCTTCATCGACCAGATAATTGATGAATGCGCCGGATGTGAAATCTTTTCCTTTATGGATGGATTTTCTGGGTATAATCAAATAAATATCCGCCCACAGGACCAGTCTAAGACTGCATTTATTTGTCCGTGGGGCACATTCGCTTATCGAAAATTACCCTTTGGTTTAAAGAACGCAGGGGCGACGTTTCAGAGGGCAATGAATTATGCCTTCCATGACATCAAGAACATCGTTCAACCTTACCTCGACGATCTTCCGGCTCATTCGCGGAAGCGGACTGATCATCCACGGCATTTGAGAGCAATATTTCTACGTTGCCGACACTACAAGATAAGACTCAATCCGCACAAGTGTGTGTTTTGCGTCGGTTCTGGTCGTTTACTTGGCTTTGTAGTCTCTAAGGATGGGATTCGTCTCGACCCCTGTAAGGTTCAGGCAATCATTAATTTGCCTCCACCTTCAAATTTGCTTCAGATTCAGAAACTCCAAGGGAAAGCAAACTTTCTGAGGAGGTTCATTCCAAATTACGCAGAACTTGCCAAAGGTTATACTCGTCTTTTGAAAAAGGATGTACCTTTTGTCTGGGACCAGGTTGCGCAAGCTTCCTTTGACGCTCTGAAAGATTCTCTAGTAAGAGCATCATTAATGTACGCCCCGGACTATCAAAGAGATTTTAACCTGTATCTAGCTGCAGCGGATACGACCATTGTGATGGTCTTAGTGCAAGAAGTTGATGGAATTGAACATCCTATTTATTATTTAAGTAAAAACTTAAATGACACAGAAAGTAAATATTCCTATGTTGAAAAACTAGCGCTTACTACTGTTCAAGCGATTCAAAGGTTTCGACATTATGTCCTCTTTAGGAAAACTACCATTCTGTCAGATTGCAACCCCATGACGTATATACTGTCGCGACAGTTGCTTGGGGGCAAATATTCAAAATGGATAGCGATCCTTCAAGAGTTTGATCTGGATTTTGTAAAATCCAAATCGAAGAAAGCTCTAGTTTTCGCGGAATTATTGTGCGATCTCCCATCGTCGTCCAACGATGAAACATCAGAAGAGTCAATCGTGGATGAAAATTTGTTTCTGATATCAGTAAGCGATGAGTGGTATGGAGACATCATAGTTTATCTCCAAACCCAAAAATTTAGGCCTAATACCTCACACTCGGAACAGAAACGTATACGATACCAATCTAAAGACTACGTGATCGTCAGTGATACACTTTACCGTCGTGGTGTCGATACAGTTCTGAGGAGGTGCCTTACCCATGAGGAGGCCGAGAAAGCCCTGAATGATTGTCATTCAAGCGCGTGCGGGGGGCATCAATCTGGATATGCAACAGCACAAAGAATCTTACGAGCAGGATATTTCTGGCCAACTATGTTTAAAGATTGCATAATAGCTGTTAGAAGTTGCCATGCGTGTCAGATCTTTGATAGCAAAACCAGAAGACCTCCCGCACCTTTGCAGCCTATAGTTGCTGTTGGGCCTTTCGCCAAGTGGGGCATCGATTTCATGCAATGTAACCCCACCTCGACCGGGGGGCATGGGTATATTATAGTCGCTGTTGACTATTTTACCAAATGGGCCGAGGCGATGCCTACATTGGATAACACTGGTGAAACAGCTGCCCTTTTCTTTTTCAATCATGTAGTCGCCAGGTTCGGCATTCCGCAGGCTATAGTAACAGATCATGGATCGCATTTTCGCAATCAAATGATGGTTGAATTAGCTGCCAAACTAGGGCTATCTCACGACAGCTCTACCCCATATTATCCACAAGCCAACGGACAAGTTGAGGCAATCAACAAGGTCCTGAAGCGTATGTTGCAAAGGATGATCGGGGTTCACAAAAGAAGATGGCACCTACTCCTGTACTCAGCATTGTGGGCTTACCGAACCTCGGTAAAGAACGCCACTGGGTTCACACCATTCCAATTGGTGTATGGCCTGGAGGCAGTCTTACCGATCCAGTGCGAAATTTCGTCTCTTAAACTCGCAATTGGCCTCCTCCCCGGAACGTCAGAAGAAGAGGCTCGTTTCTTGGAATTGATCCAGTTGGATGAAAACCGTCGTGACACCGCTTTGGCGAACGAAGCCCATAAGAAACAAGTCAAGGCGCAGTTCGACAAGAATGTCAAACCTCGTATCTTCTCTGAGGGTGACTTGGTTTTGCTTTACGACCAAGAATCCGACAAATTAGGAGCAGGAAAATTTAAGTCCTTATGGATGGGTCCCTATATTGTTAAAAGGGTGTTAGCAAAAGGAGCCTACGAGTTAATGGATTATGACGGGATACCACTGGCGCAACCCCGCAACGGGTTGTACCTCAAGCGTTACTATGCCTGAATAGTAACCTGAGTGCTTTTGTTGTATTTTGTTTTCGCTAAAGTGTTTGTTTCGGTTTAGTAATCCACCCTTCTCGTTTGTTGCAGATGTCGAATTTTTCTGAGACATATGTAGGATATGCCGACGGAGCGAGTCGTAGTACGCGGAATTTGTCCTCCGCAGCCTGGGCCATTTTTGATCCAAGCGGCGAGTTAGTGAGTTTCAGAGGTGTGTGTATTGGGCAGTCGACGAACAACATCGCTGAGTATAGCGCGTTGATTGAACTCCTCTCTGATACCATCGCTCATGGTATACGCCGACTAATTGTTAGGCTAGACTCACAGCTTGTGATACTACAACTCACTGGTATATATTCAGTCTGCAATCCAGCTATTTATCGAATGTTTCTAAGGGTTAAGATTTTGGAAAGAGAGTTTGATTCAATTCAATACCAACATATTTCCAGAAACTTGAACAAATTAACAGATTCATTAGCAAACTATGTATTAGATAGACATTTACGACATATATAAAAAGAGATGCATCGGTGCTATGCAAGTGGATCACAAATAAACCAGAATAAACCCCGAAAATCAAAATATATAAAGCTGTTTATAGTTTGTACATAATGTGCTGTAATCAAAACAAAATTGGTCGTATGACCTAGAACTCAAAAAGATGCTAGGGGGCACCCTAGCCTAGTGGTGCTCATGATAGTACGTCACGGTCTGTGCAATCATGCGCGAGAGATGAGTCCATCGTCTAGGCACGCCAATAGTGTGCCGCTGCAACTGTAAAGGTAACTCGTCAATCTGTACATCCGGAAGACCACGAGTAAGGCTCTCAACCTGCTCCTGCACAGCTGTAAGTGTCTCAGTATCACCAAGGTCGCGAATAACAACTCTCCTAGCAGGCTCTGCTGCTGGGGCAGCAGCTGGCGATCGTGGACGAGCTGCTGGACGAACAGGACCAACATCTACATGCACCCAAGAGTTTGATTGGTTTTGCACAGTAACATCATGAGTAAAAACAATAAACAGTGATGTGGTCAGAGATTTTACCAATAGCGCCCCATTGCTCACCATCCGGTAGCACTAAGTCCGGATCACCTCGGTAGTCCATACCCACATATGGATACTCAGAAAACACGATCTCCTGATGCTCGAACCACCTAAAGAAGGCCTCAGTGAAAGTAATCTGAGGTTGACCAGCATGTCGGGACATGTGGTGAACCCACCTCTGCATGTGTGGCTCGGTCGGAGAAGGCAAGTCAAGTATGATGTACTGAGGCTGCATCAATGGGATTTTCTCCAAGGCAAAGGCAGTCAGAATAGAACCAAATCCAAAGTTCTTCAGCCTCCCGTCCTTTACCTTGGTCAATTGACTTTTCATCTGAACAAGTACTGCATCACACCAGTTAAACACTTTCGGTTGGAAACACTCCAAGGCGTGCTGCATATAAGATCTGTTGGCAACATGTAAAGCTGCGCTACCAGCCATCCTACCAATGGTAAACAGAATGGACCTAAGAGACCTGTCAGTGATGTCACGGATATTGATCTTGCCGTCTTTGCTCGGCTGTGAACCTTCCCGGCAATACTGACGAATATAGTCTCTGGTGGAATTAGTCCCTCGAGCCGTACCTGACAAAGAAATGGGGGCACCCCGCCTTGACAACCCAGTCAAGAAGTACATGTCCTCTATGGTCAAGGGGATGGTTTTCCCCCTAATCTGGAATACTTGGTTAGCAGGATCCCAAGCATCAAGCATATACTGCAGTAAGGAAATCTGTGCTCTCATGCTAGAGATACGGAAGAACTTTAGTAGGCCACAGTTCCGAAGCGCGTTCACCGTGACCGGGTCATGGAGTGCAACCATGTCCTCTGCTTCATTTTCTCGTTCTCGCCATGTAAGGGACATTTTGTTCAAAGTTCCCTGCAAGCAAACAAGAGAAGGAGTAAGTTCCTGATTTTGATGAAAAACTGGCGAAAAATCATCAAAAATCACATGCAGGATCAGTTTTTCTAGGCCCAGCGCAGGCAGAGAGTCTCTCCCCTGCGCTGAGGTGCAGTCTACCTTAAGACAACCTGGTATGCAGCGCAGGTTTCGAAAGGAGAACCTGCGCTGATGCCAGGGCGCCTTGATGAAACCCCTGAGGCTCAAAAACCCTGAAAAATGTGCATGAAACTGAAAAAGGAAACCATGAAAGTGAAGGGCTAGGGTTTAGCTCCTACCTGGTCCAAACGGTGCCGAAAATCGTCCACAGAATCTCCCGGAATCAGCTGGTGAAAAATCAAGGAAGAAGAGGCACCTCCAGAGCTCCAACAAGCCAAATGCAAATGAAATGGTAAATGAGAGGTAAAAACACCTTTTTATGACTTTTTACACAGTTTAAAGTTAAATATTAGGGTTATAATCTCATTTTCATGCAAATATTGTCCATTTCTAACAAAGTTTGTTGCAGCAATTGAAGGTGAAGTACTACATTTGAAAAGAGAAAAGCTAGTAAAAGTAAAAAATCAAATTTGACCATGAATCGAGCAGTTCTACCGCGGAATTTATGCTCGTTAAAAAATAGAAAAGCGTGAGCAAAAGTTTCCACCAGAGTTCAAGCTCATTAAAAATGAACCTATCCCAGTAAATAACAATTGCGATCGTAAATTTATCAGCCTTAAAAGCCTTGGTCGTATTTTCATCCATCACCTCCACCGTCATTTGGCCGATCGTTCACCCCCATATGATTGTTTACCCATTTTGAGGAACAGCTGCGAAGAGTGATTTCACCTAGCCATCCTTGTGACACTGCCGTGATTGGAAAATTCCAACTTGTACCTGGAATCAGTTGCTATCCCTGTTTATCACTCGTTCCTCAAAAGACGAGTCATCTTTGAGCTCTTTTCTGACTTGTAAAATACGAAAAGTTTGTCGAGTTTTGGCCTTCCAGCTCGTTAAAGGGACCGGAAGAGCTATCCCTCATTTAGACTTTAATCTTTTTGGACCTGAGGGATTATTACACAAAAAGATCGAGTGCTTGTTTTGTTCGGCTCGTTAAAAGTACCGAACACCCATCCCTTCTGTATTGTTTTATACTTTTTCGGACTTAAGGGATTAGATGACGAAAAAGGAATTATGGAGTTAACTTTCTGTACCTTTTCAGACTCTCTAAAAATGAAAAGACCGAGTTTTCCTTGTCGTTAGACTCGTTAAAATGATTAAATAGCGACAAACTTGTCTTTAGACGAGAACGAGTTTCCCTATCGCTAAGCTCGTTAAATCATAGCGATGGGCTTGCCCGAAGGGCAGGTTATAGAACAAGCATATGTTATCCTCCTCAAGCTTGACAAAAATAAAGAGGTACTGGTCAGAAATGACTGGGGAAAAATTGGGAGAACATCAAAGCTTAATGGTAGCAAGTCGCTCTTGAACATGACACTTTTCTTCCGTACCACATCGGGTTGGGTTGTTTCATTCACCGGTCTCATCACCATGGTCTTCGCCAAACCATCCACATTTTGGGGTAATGCTACCGATCCATCGCATCAGTGTCGTTATATGTTCAAGAGAGGTCATTCTGAAAGTGTCAATCGTGTCCCATCCACTGCCATACATTATCCTTCATCCATTCATGATCGCCACCCTGAATCATATGTCACAGTTTGTTTTCACCTCCACTAAAATCATTAGCTCCGTTCCATGTCATTGATGTGGGATTCATTAAGGCCCTCCTTTGACGGATCGCTTCTTGTCGACTTCAGCTCATTATCCAAGAAGTTGATCTAGGAACAACCCCATCAGTACTTTGAAGCTTGCATGCCTCAATGGCAAGTTTCTCACTTCCGGCGACAGGTATACATCAATGACCTTCGACCAGAAGATTTTGCGTGGTGTTCGACGCCAAGTCCTTTATTCACGCCACGTGAATTGTACTGCAGTACCTTGAGGGTCATTATCATTATCGGTGATTCCTCTCGCGCTTGTTAACGGTTTTCATCATTGACCGGTGATCAAGCGATGTCTTTCCATGTTCGACTTCAGCGAAATTCTCACATGGATCGACTTGTACTTAGAGTGAAGATCGAACGAGTTTGAAGACCCCGGATCTAGTTTCATCCATCCGGGCTGCGATATATATTCAGGAAATATGAAAGCATTTTTCATGGACATCATTGCAGCAGATGATCATCCTATTCACAGGATGATAATTTCAGCAGAGAATCATCAGTCTTCCATCAGACGATCGTCTGTTCTATGTACCAAAATGTATTTATAAAGCTCAGCATGGGAATGCCCGCCTCAGCTAGATCATGAAAACAGAATGAAAAATAATGTATTGTATTGTATTGTATTACAGGGCACCTCTCAGCACTTGAATGAACTTCGGACCCTCTGGATAAAGCATTTCACCTGATAAACGACCTCATACTTTAGGGGGCAACTGTTATAGACATTTTTGTGCCTCGCAGCATGGAGCATGAAATGTCCATAATTACAGGGATCCTCAGTCCCTAAACATGTTGTTCTTACCCCTAGAGGAACAAGGTCAGCAAACCACAGCACTTCCTATCAGTTCTCCACCTGAAAACACTCAAAAACAGGCTATTTTTGGATCATGTCAGCTGCTCCACTGAGCATCTGCGCTGAATGTCAACTGTTCCTCCTTGTACCTGCGCTGAAAGTCAAAACTAATGAAGGCTACCTACACTGGGTGAGATTGGCCAAGTGGCACAGTCATTCTGCAAGGTGTCAACTGCCCAGGAAGCTTCCAAACTGACACTTGGTTCAAGGAATTCGCCCTATGATGAGTAAGAGGTACTTGATCTCCATGTGGAAGCAAGGATCTCCAAGTGGACTCAAGAACTGAAGTTTAACTGAAGAGGGAGAGGACACAAGGCAGCTTTATGTTAGTCTCAAGCTGACTCATCCTTTCTCCTTTTACCCTATATATAGAGCTCTCTCATGAGGTCTAGGGAGGCTGGAATTTTGTGCAAAGCAAGGAAGTGCTGTTGGTTTACAGTTAGAGCTATTGGGTGATTGCTTTTATAGAGGAGAAGAGGAGATTTCTTGCTACTGGGGAGGTGCTGCTGGATTGGAGCCATTTATGGTTGTAACCTTCTCAGAACCTTTTTCTTCTATCAATAAAGCTTTTGATGTTCTCCTATATACTTGTATTGCAATGATGTATTGTTTTTATCTGTATATTTGATTCATTCTAATCCATGCATCAGTTATGAGTACATGTTTCTTGTAGTTTCCTTCTCTTGTTTTAGCAGGACCTGTGTGTAGCTGGGCCGGCAAGGGAGCAAGGAGCTGGGAGCAAGAGGCAAAGAGAGAAGACGGGATCGACAAAAGCGAAAGACATCGGTTGGTCAATCTTTTCTTCCTTCTCTGTACTTTCATAAAGAAGAAATATCAAAGCTTTACTTTCAGTTGTTGCTAAGGAACTATCACCCTTAGAGTAGGGATAGGGTCATTCCGAGTCGGATACTTTTCCCCACAACATTTGGGTTAAGACTCTACCAGACTGAAAATTGCTTATTCAAAGAAACACACACACAGCCATTATCTTTACTGTAAGAAAATTCTAATGTTGAGGGTACGTACCTAAGGTCCTACGTTCGAGGAGGCCTTTAGGGTCCAAACCCTTCTTGGAGTTCCCTTCTTCTCCTTTGACCTGTAAAACAAACAAATCAAAGAAAAAAGCAGTACATGGACAAATACTTATACATAAACCACCTTCATGCTATAAAGTTAGTTATAAAAATCTTTAAGTAACTACTTGCATAAGAATTCAAAACAAGAATCTCATAAGCATAAAGAAAGATTGTTTCGGGAACCAAGACGTGTTTCTTTATATAAAGGCAAATAAAGTACATATAACAGAAAGATTTCACCTGAAACACCTTCAGCAGGCTCCAAGCAAAGCTTCCTCCCGGATTCGTTCCAGCCTCAAGCCTCCAACAAGAGCTCCTTCCAAGTCTTACTCAATGGTGATATAAAGGATGAATGATCACCAAAACACATGGAAACAAGGGTTTCCTATGCAAAATGGGGGAAGTGCAGAAAGCACCAAGGACTTCAGACCTGGTCTAAGGGAAAAATCTCAGCATAATAATCTTGCTCTCTTTTCTCTCCTCTTAGGCCTTCCCTTTGATGTCTTTTTATACCATCTCCAAAGTAGTTTTTTAGTTAGGAGTTGGTTGGGAACAGTTGGGCCACGGGCACTAACAGGTGATCAGCAGGTGAAACCCGCGATCTCCGCTCGAAAATAAGGAATTATTTATTTTTTTAAGTGTTTTAATACATACACGCGGGTTGGGTATACACAGACCCGCGTGTACACGCGTTTAACTCAGGGAAATGTCGCGTATAAGGGATAAAACACTGTTTTTTAAATTTTAGGACCAGGTCTGGAAGGAGGGGTTGCCCTAGGCCATGAGTGCAGCATCACAAACCATAAGAGTGAGATTTGGAGCTATAAAAATTTCCATAAGAGTGAGATTTGGTGAAAGAATCACAACATTAAAAACCATAGGAATCCCTACTAGAAACATTTCCAAAGTCGATGGCTCAGGTGCTTGAAGGATCTCTAAAAACAAATGAATCATATCCAAGACATGCTCTACATTGTCTCCCCATTCTTTTTCCAATCACATTTATTGTAACCTACATGCAATATAGTCAAGTAACAATCAAACAAAGGAATTGACATTTGTTTTTATCTTTTAATTTTATAAAATTTGAATTTGATTTGTTTTAGGAACATAGTAACTCATATTTAAAGCCTTTTTGACATATGAGAAGGTATCAATCAAGTAGGACATTAGAAAAATTAACCTCAATGAGGTCCTCAAACAATTTCTACAATATCAATATTTTTCTTGTTGTGATATCTTGGGCAGAAAAAAATTAAAATGAAGGCCCTTCACCAATGCACGTGCAAAGGAAAGTTTTGAATTTTTGTCCATTCCAACCACTATCTTAAATAATTCATGAAAAAAATTCATCGGATTCTTTTGACTCCTTATCATGAGTTAGAATATCAAGCTTCAATACAACACCTAATGAATAACCCAAAAGCTTGCTAAGATACTCAATGTCTTGGCTTCCTGACTCCGGTATCTGGATGAACAAAGAAAATATGGAAGTCAACCAAAATCCACATCAATACAATGCCACATAAGCATTATCACTTCCAAAGAAATAGCAGACAAGAGGTCCACATCGATGCTTTCAAGGAGTTCCTGTTTCCAACTTTCAGGAATCAATGAAAGAAGCTCATCCCTGACTTCTTTCAAAAGTCCAACAACCCAAGGGACTCTTCAACACCATTCCAAAAATCTTTATCCATTGTTGATTTAACCTATGCCTGCAAAACATATGTGAAGGAACTAAATTATCTACTTCATCCAAAAGAGGACCAAGTCTTACCTTTCATCAGATTATAATTATCCTCACATTAATTTGATCAAAACCTTTATTTATTCCAAAGATAATATCAACTAGTTATCTGTCTATATCAGGAATAATATCATTAACCATAATTTCATTGTCATTTAACCATTTTTCCTCAGGTGCATCTCCCAATCTATTGTTGGAGTTAGACTTAGTGCTTGAGGAAGTTTGTGGTTCTGAAGTTCTTTTAAATAATGACCGAGCAACCTTCTTTGGTTTTCGATTATCACTATTTTGGACATCAGAGGGACTATGAGATGGAATTGGTAAAGCTCCATTTTCCCTTGATTCCATACATTTCGCTCATGCATTTGATAGTGTCATTTTCATCCTTATTTCTCCATCACTTCCACTCAAACAAAGAACCCTTTCTTGCAGAAGTTGTTGATCTTCTAGAACCTATAAAATGCATGTAATGATGAGACTTCATACTCAAATTGGGTTTTGATAACAAAAAAAAAAACTATTGATATTGAAGTAGTTATTCCATACTAAGCAAAGGTATCAACCTATCTTAATAGGATTAATTGATGGTAGATAAAAGAAAAAAAGACGATCTGAAGAGGTGTGTTTCAGAAGTCCAATGTTTTATCAAAATTTTAAACTCAGAATACCAAAAAAAAATCCAAAACAAACTTCAATAGAAACCCAACCTTGAGTTACTAAGGTGTACTAATAGTAGATAGTGGCTTTTACAATCCCAACTCCATGGAAACCAGTTGATATATATAAATACACCCTGCAAATCCTTTTAGTAAACTTGTAGATATCTTCCTTATGTATCCGCCAACAAGATCATCTCATTAGAGGTGAAAAAAGTCATCATTAAAAATAGAGCATAGCAATAAAAAAATTAATATCGAAAATCTATGCACATTTTAGTCACTCATGTGCATCCTCATAGATGAATAATCATAATTATACAATCAATTAATATGAACATTGGAATATCAAGTGCATATGAATATAAAGTAGTAATTCATACCTTCTTGTGAATGGCCTTTGAGCCATGACCAGAATCATCCTCATCTCTTGATGTTTTCTTGCACTTCTACAGCATTGAAACTTCAAGCTGGCAAGTTGCTCTAATTAAATACTCTTCAAGGGATTTTGCGTCCTTTACTTTCCACAACACGAACTGATATAAGTAAGAGCACCAGGCAACATGAAATGCAACTAGTTGAGCTGCAAATGGCACCTGTTGACTTAAAGTCTGAGGTTCTTCAGAATCCCAATCATCAGTTGTTGCATTTGGAGAAGAAAGTCTCGACAGAGAGCTAGAAGAAAGCCCATCTAATATAATAGTGATTAAGGATTCAACTCTAGAATAAGCCAACCCATCTAATATAATAGTGATTAAGAATTCAACTCTAGAATAAGCCTAGTTGTTTCTTCTGCAAGTGCAATTTTGCGGACTCCTCTACCATTGAAGACAACCTCAGGATGACCCCAAATCATATAGGCACACAAAAAGACATGTACTGGATACCTTAACAATTCCTTTCCTTCGACATTTTGACCTCTAGTTGTCCCTTTAATAGACACTTGAGAAACAACCATCTTTGTAGCTCTATTTTTAGTTGACGACATTTTTTCATGTCCTGGAGATAACTGTTTAAGAAAATGATCTATCTACACAACATTAGATTGACTTGCTTGTGACACCAAAAACCGACTCAATGTGAACTAGAAGTGCTTTCACAACTTGTAATGTGGAAGTTGACTATATGTGAGCTGCAAGTTGCTCAAATGGAACTGAATTAACACAGTAATGATTGATTTCATATGCAACAAACTCCCATGCTAAAGCATATGTTGTACGTCTTGAATTTTGGAACTGCCTCCAAACCCTATAAAACAAGAACTCAGTAAGGTTCATAAAACAACAAATAGTGTTGCATCAGTCTATCAGCATTTCTAAAATCAAAATTTGAATTCCCTTATAAGTTAGACTATGAACTGGTCAACTTTCTAAAGAGACAGTCCTCACACTTGTGCATTTTGTGGCGATTAATATGACTGATGCCTCCACATCTTCCTATTTGCCTTAGAAGTTCTATTGTTTTGTGTTTTGCCCGTGTAAGTGTTAAATTGGGACAAATGATCTGCAGGCAACTAAAAAGAAAAAAAATGTTGAAATCAACTACACCATGCACATACCCTTTGCAATCAATTTTCCAACTTCTCCTTCAAATTTTTAATCACCATTTCCCTCTGAATACAGACAAAATTGGTAACCTTTCTTGCTTGCATAACTATTGCATGTGCACAATTTTTTTCAACCTCTAAAAGACCCAAACTCTTCTCCTCTTCAGTTGCAACTCTTTGACATATTGTTGCATAAAGTGTTTCCATGTGATTTTTATCTTTATCTTCTTGCAACATCCATTATAGAAGGGAATGTGCCATCCTCCCCTTGGCAAAAACCCTCTGTTGTTTCTCTGACTCTAGAAGAGCCATCTTGTTTATCTTTGCCTATTGCACATGGGATTCAACTTTTGAATCCCTCTCCTCACACTCCCTTTTAGCATGCAGTTGAACTTTTGTTTTAGCATCTTTTCGTAGTTCATCTGACTTAGCTAAGCACATTTGTGCCTATTCCAAGAGCTCCAATCTGCCAAAATAAAAAATTATGATGGTTAATGTCAATGGAATTTTTGCATATAAATGGCTTCAGGGAATGCATGAAAAGTTCTTTTGTTACAATTTCTAAAGGTTTTATAAACCATTCAAGCTAAATATCAAGAAGCAGTAAAATTTCGGTATGATAGTAAATTTCAATAGCATTTCTGCATATAAATGGCTTTAGGGAATGTCAAGCTCCCATGGATGAACTCTTTCAACCAGTGGAATAACGAGGGTTTCATTCATTATTTCGAATAGGTGAAGTTGTAGATGCCATAGGAGAACTAGGAAGCACAAGACTTCCAATTGGGTAGCTGGATATAGCATGGCAAAGCCAAAGGAAGGACTGGCATAACATCCTGGACAACCTTTTCCCAAATATGGCACACCATATTGCAACTGCTGTTGAGCAAGCAAAGAAGTCAAGCAGGATTTCTATAACTCAAGAAAGTCAAGATAAGAGGCATCCATGTAATTCCTTGATACTGAATGATCATTTAATCATGTGGTCATTCATGCAGCATATTCTGTAGTTCTCTACAATTATTGCATGCTTATTGGATCCATGATTGTCATATGAATTCCAACTCCCATTGTCTCACTTAATCTATATAAGTTTTGTAGATCTATGTTGACTCCTGATGTTCCTCCAGGTAGGCTACCAGGAGAAAATCTTGAATCCATGCTAGCAACTGCAACAATATTGTCAAATGTGGGAGCCAAAGTACCAGGTGCAATGAAGTTGGCCATCATGGGTTGAAAAATAATTAGATTAATTGGATATCCACTCAAACAAAAATTAGGAGTACATACATTTGAAATATGTGGACTCTGATATTTCCCGTTTGAGCAATTTCCATTGGGAATCCCAACAACTAATATGACAGCATACAACTTAGGTGTAATAGATGCATACTGTTGATGTAAGTGGGTACCTGTAACTTGATCTTTGGAAGTCATTGAGGTCATGCTCATGTTTGCTAGTACTCTACTGTTTTAATTGAAGCCAGAGAAGGATTGTCATTGTGCCTTTGTCAAAATACATGACTTGCCTAATTCAACTTGTGATTTTGTGGGATGTGAAAGCTGTGGATTTTGGTTTAAAGAAACTTGGTTATGAAAATGGTTTTTTTAAGTTTCTATAATTTCCCATGGTATTTGTGACTTAGCATGGTTTTTCTCCTTAATGGAAGTTGTTTCATCAGAGGATAAAGTAACGCCTGAAAAAGTAGTAGCGAACTTTGTGGAATAAGAATAAAATGCATTAAATGAGTCATGGTTAACAATTATTTCATTGTCAGATAACCCAAACTTTCCCACCTTTTTAGTTGAGCAAGGACTAGCTAACCCTGTGTTGACTAGTTGAGGATATGGTGTTGGATTTCTTGAAAGAGATGCACCTACTATTGATGCAAATGTTTGTGAAGATTACATGCCAAGGACCTAGACTCTCGTAAGACCTAGAGTTGAAGAACAAGAGTACATGACTTCAAATATTGCTGCTTCAAATGCAAAGAAAGGAGATAGAAAAGCATCTTGCAAATGTCCAAAAAATGCCTTGGCATAAGGAGCTATTTGATCAATTTCACTATCATGAGCAGCTCTATTTGGTGGTGTGGAAAAATGTCCAAAATTTGTTGTAGACCTTCCTAGGTCTTCCTACAAGGAGATACAATGTTTCCAAATGAGTTTACATTAGCTAAGTCACAAAAATGAAGTGAGACTTGTGAAACTGCCATATTTCTTAAATAACCAAAACCACTTTATTGTTATGAATTTCAAACTTCAACTATTGCTTGGACATTTAAAGTGTCTAGCAATAATGAAACAAACAATGGAAAAAATGATCTCTAAGAGATATATTATCCCAAATGATATTCAGGACCAATTTTCCTTTCAATTCGTAGCAGCAGAGGTTTGATACCAAAATTTTACCTTTCAATTACTAAATTTAGACTAATAGCAATGACACTAGATTCTAAACCAACATTTAAAAAGATGAAAGTACTTTTGGATTGAAGAAAAAGTGTTATTTTTTATATCTGCATGTCTACAACACACACGCGCAATGGAAATAAAACTGAGAAAAATGTAAGAAGCAAAAATGATCACAACCAAGATTTGTAGATAATCTGTGGTCCCATGGTTTAATTTAGTTTAGGGTTAATCCCACAAATGCTTAATGCAAGAGTTAAGAATAAATTGTAGATAAGATAAAAAACAACCATCTACCACCAATTCCATGAACAAAATTGAGGAGATTGATTCAAATGTGAAGTTCCAAAAGTGACAGAGCTTGTGCTCTCTCTATGGAAAATTAAGTAAAATCATTATTTACGGTGAAGACTAGAGGATTGGTGTTGGCTGCAAAGTAGAGGGTTAGAGAAATCATTGGGAATGTGTTGTGGAAAATTGTGATTAGACATTGGATTCTCTTTGCTGAGAATACCTTTGGTATCAATGGCCTCTTTTCCCTAAAGGATATCATTTGAAAAGCATTTGATTTCAATCTTCAAGGTTTCTTCGTCCTCAAGAGAATTTAGAAAGGATGGAAAAATGTTTATTTCCTTATAATATGGAATGATGGAACCTAATGTGATCCAGACATTAGTTGAGATCTTGGCATTAGTAGTAATTAATATTTTGGTGTCTTTGAATTGCTACTGTGTTTCTCGTCTTAGTTCCAAGGTTATGTGTCAAATTCATCTTAAGACAAGGGTTTTGAAAAATGGAATGACCCGTTTGAATCCGAATTTGATTGATTGATTTACATTTCAAGAACATTCATGAAAAATTATCTTAGTACAAATGTATATGCATGTCTCCCTTGAAATAATAAACATAACAAACACTTAAGAGAACCCTTGCAATAGTTGAGCCTCAAGAGTGGTACCACTGAGAAGAATATTTGCAGATGGTTATGGACATTGAGAATCAAGCTGTTAAGGAAAAATAATGCTATCACCTTGAGCATCCATGCTTTAGAGAATTTGAATGCTATCACCTTGAGCATCCATGCTTTAGAGAATTTGAATGGCATTTCCTAGTTCAAGGAGTAGCCAGCAAGCATAGACTTGCTACAACCAGACCCATTGATGCTTCATGTATAGTATGATGAGAAAGAGGAATTAACCACACATTCTAGAACTGTAAGTTTGGCAGACGCTTACAATCTTCACTAATGCCCAACAATTTAGCAATATCTTCTCTAGACCTTTCCATTGGAGGGAAGTTATTTTATGGGATATTGGGTTGTATTAAAAGTCAGCTTGGCTATGCTATATATTCTTCGATGTAATTCTCTCTTCTAAATCATATCTATGGAACTAAGATTTAATGAGACTTTTATGGGTTAAAATGGATTTTTGTAAGTGAAATTTCTTCAATTTTTGGATTAATTAGAAAATTAGGTTTATGTTAAGCACCTACTACTTGTTCACATTAAAATGATTTTATATTGTCAGTTTATGAAAAAAAAAATTAGAGTTGATCTCGACCTAAATAAATTGTTGATGGGAAGAATGGGCCTTGCCAGTCCAATATCTATGAGATGTATGCAGTGAGTAACCATTATGGAAGTATAGTAGGTGACCATTACATAGCATATGTAAATTTAATAGAGGAGAACTAGTGGTATAACTTTGATGACAACCACATTTCTCCTGTTAGTGAAGATAGGATAAAAACATTTAATGCTTATGTTATTTTATATAGAATAGTCAAACCTGAAGATCACTTAGCAAAAAATTGACTATTCACTTCATAGTTATTCTTGGACTTAAAGAAAAATTTGACAACAACTCAATTATTAGTATGGGGACATTGGAACTATGCCATTTCTGGTTTTTTGTAGCCTTTATGGTCAACCGAGAAGAAGCTTCTTGATAGCTAACATGATTACATACATTTCCATGGTTTCACATCAAGCATTGTAATGCATTGTAAAAGTTTTGGAAGAATTTGATCAATGTTATTTAAACATTTAGTCTCGGTTTATTTAAGAGTCACATTGGCTAAAGCATACAAGTGACAATTTTCTTCTGGATTGAAGCATAAAAAACCTTATTATGGATAAAAAAATTCAAGGGAAAGGAAATCAATCTTGTCTTCAACCAAGGTGACATATTTGATGGACCATTTCTTTTTTCACTTGCTAACACTTGTGGTTAGCTGATACCCCTTTGGTAATTTTCCTTTGAGAGTTTCAGAGCATAATCAAAGAACTCACACAATGTTCAATTTGATCCTCTGGTGAGGGAAATGTTATAGTTCCATGTAGAGACATAAAGGAGAACCCCAACAAGTCTCCTTGCTAATCTAGATCATAACAATAGAGAGCAAAACAATTCTTAGACAAGAAGGCATTGGCATCCATGCTTTCGCCCTAGAAGCCCATGAAGAGACCTTACAAATGAATCTAGCCTTATATCACATTTTTGGAATGAAGGATAGAACCTGAGAATAAAAGAAATAAGGAGAATCGAATTGACAATGTTGTAGCATTCCAGAATCGGTGCACAACATTGAAGCCACTTTCCCCATTGAGAGAAGGTGCTCAACCTTCTAATTGGACAAAAAAACTATTCCTTTCCTTTGTTACTAGATTTATGTGAAGCATTTTCTGATGCCCCGAGAAGGGGAGGAAAGGAATATTCTTCAAGAGGGGAGTTAAGTGCTCTCCTACTCACTATAGTGAGATACATGGGAGGATCAGTTGATATAGTACTTGTGGAAGAACTTGCTACCATGTCAGATCTTTGTCCAGAATTTAAATTCTCAACAGTTGCAGTCAGCATGGATTCGTGAATGGCCTTCTGTATATCAAGCATCTCACTGCTGGTTGGATTAGATGAAGAAAGCTGACTATTCATGTTCCTCCCTCATCCTCTGGCAACTCGTTGAGACACACGCTCACTCCTTGGACTCCTATATTGAAAACTAACAAGAATCTGCATGGCATTGGAATCACAATATTTAGCAAATATGATCCATATCTAAGCAAGAAAGTTGAAAAGTCTGAAATAGGAAATCAATGCACACATCCACATATATTAGTATGATGGGAATTGGTGCCTTCCATGTATAAGGTTTTATAGTAGAAATAGGGATAAAAATATGAAAAAAAGGGCACTCCATTATGTTCTTGTAAAGAGAATATATCAAATTCATGTCACATGAAAATTTTCAAAGCAGCAACAAATGACAAGAAACAATAAAAAGACACCTTGAAATAGCTAGAAAACAATAAAATAATTAAGCCACAAGCACTACCTCAAAGCAGAGTGGAAAGGCCAAATTAGAAGGATAAAAAGCAATTGCATTTGAGAGGTTAAGTTCAATGTTGCACAGAGACACATCCCTCAGGGTGGATGCCCCCATGTTTCCCAGAATCCAGAGGTGCATTGCACCTTGGGAAACATTGCACTTTAAAAAATGTTTCCCTAGTGTCAAGACACATTTCCCCAAAGGAGTGTATTGGAAACCCCCTCAAAAATGGGGCCATATGAAAAACACGTACACACATATCTGAACACTCAATATTGCATTTGTATTCAATAGCCGAAGAAAAATAATACATAGCGATGGCACAAATCCTAGCAGACTGTCAATGAATTAGCAATAATCCATCTAGACTATCTTCTTTATAGATGATATGTTGTGGTTGAAATCTGTCCTAGAGGAGTACACCCTAATCTGCATCAGAGAACCATTCCTAGGAAGGTGTGCCCATTGGAAGGGAGTGCAAGTACGCATGCATATCTCTCTTCCAAGGATCTACGCCCCATCTATTCTTAGAATCTTTCACATGGAAAGCACTGTAAATAAAATAAAACAACAATATACTTAACAATAAAAATAGAAGCTATTATAAAGAAAGAAAAGCATGTATTGTTCTAAATTTATGACAACAGTTAAACTTGGAATAAACCTAAGGCTATTGCAAATATGCACCCTCTAATACTGCATACATATACACTGTTGTTGTACCTCCCACACTACCATGCCTCAACATCCCATGAATGTGCATAGAATACTAGGTGAACTTGTCATCAGTGTTGCACCATGATGAAAAAGCTTGTCTCTTTGATTCATATATATAATAAGGAGTTGTTATTTCATCATTTATTCTTAGTTTATAGAATTCACATTGGTTGAAGCATACAAGTGACAATTCTTTTCTGGATTGAAGCATAAAAAACCTTATTATGCATAAAAGCATTCAAGGGAAAGGAAATCAATCAATCTTTTCTTCAACCAAGGTGACATATTTGACGGACCATTTTTTTTTTCACTTGCTAACACTTGTGGTCAGCTTATACCCCTTTGGTAATTTTCCTTTGAGATTTTTAGAGCATAATCAAAGAACTCACACAATGTCCAATTTGATCCTCTGGTGAGGGAAATGTTATAGTTCCATGTAGAGACATAAAGGAGAACCCCAACAAGTTTCCTTGCTAATATGAATCATAAAAATAGAGAGCAAAAAAATTCTCAGAAAAATAGGCATCGACATCCATTCTTTTGCCCTAAAATCCCATGAAGAGCCCTCAGAAATGAAGCTAGCCTTATATCACATTTTTGGAATGAAGGATAGAACCTGAGAATAAAATAAATACGGAGAATCGAATTGACAATGTTGTAGCATTCCAGAATCGGTGCACAACATTGAAGCCACCTTCCTCATTGAGAGAAGGAACTCAACCTTCTAATTGGACAGAAAAACTATTCCTTGAAATTGTTACTGTACAAAATTCAAAAAAGAAACTCATGATTAAATTGTGCATCCAGACCCTTGAATTTAGAATTTGATTCATAATTTCAAGAAAAACATAACAATTTAAAAAGGCAAAATACCTTGCATCTTAGAAGCTTAGACCATATAACTATAGATGAGGATAAATCTAGTTTGAAAATGAATGTTACAAATATTGTATAACAGGATACATTGTTGATGGTCCAGTGTAGCACCAATGATGGATTGGACTAATAATCATTATAGGACCCTTACACCTCTCATCTCTCGCCATGCCTGGCTTTATACTGAAATGGTTGTGGTAGAGACTATTGTTCACCAATATCACAACTTGGATAAGTTTTTGGAAATCCACAAAATGCAATATCCTATAGTTCTTCAAATTGGTGGGAATCACATGTCAACCTTGCAAAAGTGGTTGAACTTGCAAATTCCTATGGTTGTAATGAAATCAATTTTGGTTGCCCCAGTGAAAGAATAATTGTTCATGGATGCTTTGGTTTTGAACTGAGTGGAAAAACAAATGCAAGTTTTGAGGCATGAAGTGATGAGGTTGTAGAGACTTTAAATATTGCAAGGTCATATTTATAGGTCCATAGCAATACAACAAGGTTGCAAATTGTTTAGTATACCATTGATACTATGAGTCATCGCATTTGAGCCATGGGATTTTAGGGATAAGGAAATTGTCAGAAACTAGTGCTATAAGAAGTAGCACGAATTGTAGGATGAATTATGAGAATAGTTTTCAAAGAGAGACTATTTAGTATTAGGGCTATTGTGAAGAGCACAACTAGCTATGTAAATTGGAAATTTGATGGAGAATTAAAAGGGGTACACATCTATATATGAAGCAGTTTATACCAACATGAAGAGTTGTCTTGATATTGCGAAAGAGGAACCATCTAACAACTAGTCAGTGTAATTTGAGCCAATTTAATTGAGCTAATTTGTCAAGCAAGGTGGCATATAAGTAAATATGTATATTTTAACAATCTAACTTTCAAGTACATACATTGTTAGAAATGATGGATGGGTGCTTTCTAATTTGGAATTGTGGAGTGTTAATGTGTATTCTATTGCAATTGTGTTAATGTGGGTAGCTCAATTTTAGTTAAATATTGCAATAAGGATATATTTACCATATTAGGAACCAAAACCTTCCATTTATGAGATAACCAAATGCGGGTTCAAACCTATGGAGGACCACCTAATTTTTGGATCCTAGTGGTAGATTTTGAGAGGCTAGAGCCGAGTTTAACATCATTCACTTCTGCTCCCCACAAAATAGGCTTTTGAATGCTTTCCACCTCACTTTCTTTGTCTGCCTTCATCTGTTGGCATTGCAGTGTCTACAGATACTAGATCACACTTATTTAGACTGAGGTTTTACAAGAACCTATGAAGCAACAAGGCATGAGATAGTCGTGCATTTCATTCATCAATAAAAACTTACATATCACATAATTAATACAAATGTATACCAAGCATTGATAAGTCTGTGGATGAAGGAAACACATATGTTGGAGGTCTTTTGTTCCTATGAACTAGCTGAGGGTTTAGAGTAGGAGGTGCCACAAACAGCTCTATTTCCAAAGGAAAAACTCTCTCTGGTCGTGGAATTTCACATGTTTCATCCCATTGCACCTGTGATTGAAAATACGATGAGTGCCAACAAGATTTGACCTTAAAAGCTTGACAAAGAATGTCAAAAAGGATACATAAATAACTAGTACTTGTGAAGTAAACATTTTATTAATAGGAAAAATAAGTTGAAAGAACCACCTAAACAACCACTACAATAGCTACAAGAACTAACTATGGTAATCATACATACCTCTACGCACAAATATGTTTGAGTAGGTTCTGTGTTACATTAGATTGTCCAATTCCTATGTCAGATGCCAAAGTCATAACCAGAGAATTCAGAATATAAAGCCTCATGCCCTGCAACCTCAACACCCTCAAGCTCCTCCATTTAATCTGGCCCCTCATCACAATATTTGTGTTGAGGAAGGTTTAGTTCAATTTGTTAGGAAAAACTCTCGGGGAAATAAGATTGTTGCAGCCCAAGAGTCACATGCCACCTGCCCTCAGTTTCAACTTAGCCAAACCATGGCAGGCCTCAAGACTCACAATCGCGATTCTCAACCATATGATACTAGCTATTCCTCTCAAGGAATCACACCTTATGGCTCTAGAAAGGGGGCCCATACCCCTTTGTCCCATCAAAACTGTGAGTACTGAGATCTTGAGGACGTCCAAAGGGAACCAAAGGTGCACAACATGCATGCATACTTTTTCTCACATCTTTGAGGGCCCAGAAACATCCAATGTGTTCAATACCATTGCAGGGCTACCAAAATTTCAGACGAGTATGATGATGTATCCATCCTACACAAAGGTCAATGATAGTAGTGTCATGCATATAACTGGACTTTCAGACCCCTACTGAAAGATAACCTTTAGAAGGATTAAATGTGGTTTTCAAGCTTTGGATATGTTGTCTGCAAAATGTTAATATTTTTTGGCTCATTCTTAAGAATTCCTTGAATTGTATTTGACCAAATGAAACATCTTTTGTCTCCAACCATGGTGATGGTAGAGAGGGTGTTGCAACTCTAGTTCACCCTTATCTTTCCATGCTAGTCTCAGATTGGGATGCTAAGCCCTACCAACATTTTTTCTAGGTTTTACTCAACTTGGACAAACATATGCTTAGTCTTACCATAATCTATGCTTGCAATGGAGTATGTAAGCAATAAATTTTTCAGCAATGAACAGTCCATGAGCTCTAAAAAGCTCATTGGCACATAAAAATTTTAACACGGTTAATATTCATGAAAATAAGGAAAGGATTTTCCCAATAAGGCTACCTACCCATGAAAAAGAGGCTTGGTTCTCCATTATATCCCACCTCAAACTTCATGATCCTAATAAATACATGCATAGCTATTGTTTACTTGGTGTAAATCTCACAAGGGAAACGAGTGGGTCCTCAAAACCTAGATCACATTATACTTTCTGGGCAGATAAGAAAATATGATATAACTTTACTAATGTCCAAGAAGTGATAAAAAAGACTAGTCAATGGGACTAAAATGTACAATCCATTGTAGGAACATGTAGGAGTTTTCTATCTAACTAATATTTTAGCCTAAATTGTGATGGACCTCTTGACTTTGCCTTCCTTAATTACACTATTGTTAATTGAATCAGGTGAGAAAAATAATATAGTCATTCAAAAACATTGCAAAGTGTAACTGAGAAAACTAGTTAGGGCTTTTGGTTATATTCTTTCCTGAACAAACCAGAGCTTGTATAGACACTGATACTTTAGAAAAAATCTTTTCTTTTAAGATCTGTAGCCTGTGAATTATAGGTGAAAACATAAAAGAACTAATTCTAATTCTGTATCTGGTGCCTTGTCTTTCTAAATGATTTTATATTGTGACAATATGTTATTTATTGTATTTATGTAATTGAGTTTTGTTCTCAGGAAAAGGATAGAGGACACCTCAATTATGAATTCCAACCAGTTCATGCTCTTACTGTCATATATATAGGCAGAATTAGATTCTTTTCATGCCACATAAGGACAGATTTTTTACAAATGAGTCACAACAGTATGCATGGAAAAAATTTGTAAGTATCCTCTGTATGGAGAAACACTGGGAAGAGGTATGCTTTGTTGTTGCTTCTACAGTTTCCCTCACCACTAAATTAAGTCATATTAAAAGCTGTAGTTCTTCATAGATCCCGAATAAGGCACATAAGGTTTATATATGCGTTCTTCCAATAAAAAAATATAAGTAAGCCCTAATGTATCCTGTGATTTAGATAAGAAAATATGAATCTCCAGAATTTCTTGTGTTATGGTGTATCCTGAGAGCAGGATTATAGGAACTTCATGCATAGATGAACTTTTCTCTTATAAAGACTGAATTCATTGCTGGTTTGTTGCTCTTCAAACATTTGATTCCATACCCATTTTTCCATGCTAAAGGTACTTTCCTCATTGTGCTTGAACAAATGGCAAACAAAATCATGTGCCCAACACCTCAATAAGCACAGATCAGGTTTCTTTCAATCCCAGCATTGGCTCCAAGTGTCTTCTCCATTTGATCATTGAAGATACGGGAATGTTACGACCACTTCTTATTGATAGCAAAAAAAATTTGATGCAAGCATGTGTGTTGCTGCCTTACAGACCTTGGCCCTACATCTGGAGATTCAAAACTGGAACACTTACTCTAAAGCATGACTGGAAAATCCTCTAGAAAGGCTCTCTCAACATAACACTCTTGCTGTAATAAGAAAATATCTCAAAACTCAACAGACAATTTACGTAGTACCCTAGACTGGACATCAAACTTGCCTGCAAACTTTCCAACGGTAGTCACTAATGATGCTAAAATCACGTCTCAAAAGTATTTCAACTATGTTTTTCTAGGTACAAGGATATTGTGTGGAGACTAATGAGTCCAAGTGTTTGTCACAGTAGACACAAGATTAGCCTTAGTGAAATACTGGAAGTTCATGCTTCTCATATCATGACCATATAGACTCCCAATTGTCAAATACAACACTCCTGATGAACAACACATTACTGGGGTCCAATCTATGGATATAAACAGAAATCTGATTCACTTATGTATATTCTCAGCACTTTTGTGCCATATTAACAAATGAATATTTCTGAAATGGATTATTCATAGTGTTCATGCCTGAAAGAGTTCATGCTGATAAACAAACAAAACCCCCAAATCCATCTAAAATCCATATTTATCATGTTGCAAATCATATCTTGTGTTGAAAAGCAGAAGAGTTACCTTCATGGCATATCAGAGATAACAGTCCTATTTAAAATCGATGTCACAATAATATTTTAAAACATAATTCAAGTCCAAATCTTGAATTAATTATAATAATTGTGCTATAGATTTCAACCTACAACTACCTCCTATGGAAATTAGGTGTCCAAACTAATTCTTAACTGTTTTGGGAATAAGGTAGAACTGTGTCTAGTACAAATTGATCTTCTGATACAACTATGGCTTCATAGTGCTGGTGTAAAGGAGGAACATATAAAAAATAGTCTAAGCTTCATTTTTGTCAACATGTTCATGTTTCATGAATGCTTGTGGAAACAAAATTGCTGACATGTTCTTTCATCCTTTAAAACAAATACAAAACCTTTGGTCTATCTATATCTGGAACATTTGCATTTTACTATAGCTGTAGAATAATATTGAACAATAAGATTGATATACATAAAGTTTCTCTAAAATAAGGACAGGGGATTTTATAGTTGTAGAAACATTTACAAGACACCATTTATGGCATATTTCACTTTATTGTTCATGCTCATGGACCCAACAAGTTACAATAGACATGCCACATAAAGGAGAGGGGAATAGAACTACAAATAAGATGCATAGATGAGAGAAGAATAAGCCTTGAACTAGATAGAATTGATGACAAATGACTCAAATTACTTCATGGTTTAGTTAAATAACCGACAATGGATCAAATTACTTCATGGTTCAATTATTCAACCACTACTCCCTTACAATAAACTAGAAGAACTTTGGCCTTTTCCAATGCTGTTATGAGTAGTACTTGTACTGCCTAGTAAATGTGATATTTTTTGTTGGAATTTTGGAATCCATGTAGCTCCCAAAAAAGTTTCTTTGATGATTTGCAATGTACTAACAATGTTCATCATAGTAGGTCGTGCTTCAGGAGATTCTTTTGTGTAGATAAAACCCACACTTATGAGTTGACTAAGGCAATTCAACTCCTTATCTTCTATAGTGCTCGTACTTGTCCTCCTTAATAGAATCCCATCAACCACAACTTTTACTCACCTTAGAAAATCACTACACTCCCATTTCAACAAGTTCATTTCTTCCAAAAAGATGTTTTGTGTGGGCTTATTTCTAGTCAAAATCTCTAGTAACACTATTCTATAGCTATAAACATCACATTTTGTTGTGGCACATCCACCCAATCCATATTCTACATTGAAACATTCTCATCATAAGGTTTATAATATACAAATTTTAATAAAAACATGACATTGACAACATTGCTTAGTATGATATCTAGTTCATATAATATCTAACATTTTTTTGATATGCTATTTAGTTCACATAATACCTGGAGGAATGTAGCCTATTGACCCTTTGAGTGCATGTGTTGAAGTGATCTCTGAATCCTTCAAATTTGCAAAACGTATACTAGCAATGCCAAATTCTGTTAAATATGTTGTCATATCTTCATCCAGAAGCACATTGCTAGGTTTCAAATCACAATGGAGTACTTGCACGAAACAATGGTGATGGAGATATGCCATGCCTGTGCGATATCTATTGCTATATTCAACCTTTGAAACAAGCTCAAATTACTTTCTTCTTGGCCATTAGGATATAAACACTTCTCTAAGCTTCCATTTTGCAAAGCTTTCATTTGGAGGTCTGAATAACATGTTATGATTCTAATCAAATTTCGGTGCCTAACTTTACCCAAAACTTTGCATTCCTTGTCAAAACCCTTGTCGGCCCCCTCATTTTCCAAATTGAGAAGCTTGATAGCAACAATTGTGCCATCATTTAGAACCCCTTTGTACACTTTTCCAAAACTACCAACTCCTAACAAGTTGGCATCACTAAATTCATTTGTTGCAGTCATGATCTCTCCATATGAAATTCTTCGATGCCCTGTAGTGAAGGATGTCTTGTCCTCTCTATGAATATGTTTCTTGCTATTTTGAATCCGCAAGATTCCCAAAAACAAACACAATACAACAACCACGGCAGCAATAACCATAGGTATGATAACTCTTTTTGTATTCCAAACACTTTGATGTTTGTGAGCATGGCATGGTGGCAGACTTACCCAAGGTCCACAGAGATCAGGATTTCCCATGAATGCCATGGCACCAAGATTTTTGAAAATTCCTCCTTTAGGGATTGCTCCTGACAATTTGTTGAAAGAAAAATTACAATGGCGGAGCATTTTGAGCTTTTCCAATGACAAGGGTATTCCACCTGATAAATTATTGTAGGATAAATCCATGTCCTCAAGACTTTGAAGTTCATTGACTGTGATTGGAATTGGACCTTCAAGGGCATTGTGGGAAATATTGAGGTACTCTAGTTCTTTACAACTTTGGAGTGTACTTGGAATGTTGCCGTCAATTGATTCATAGAAATATCTATAGCTTGAAGCATAGCCATCTTGCTTAATCCTAAAGGCATAGGTCCATGTAATAAGTTGTTTGAAAGGTTGAAATACAAAGCTAAATTTTCAAGCCCTACAACTTCTGGAGGTATTTTCCTAATGAGCCTATTGTATTATAGGTATAGCTTTAGTAAATTCACACATTTCCCCAGATTTGCAGGTATATTACGTGATAATTGGTTATAAGAAAGATCTAGATATGTTGGGGGTCTTCAATAGAATCAGGGATTCTTCCATCAAAATTAATTTAAAGAGACTTAAAAGCCCTAGGCATTTGAGTTTCCCAATATTTGAAGGGATGTTTCTTAGTAAATAGTTTTCTATGATAATTAATTGTTGCAAGTTTTGAAGGGTATTAAGTGTAAAATGGATAGGCCCTGTAAAATTATTGATGTATAAATGAAGCTCAGTTAAACTAGTCAAGTTTCCAATCTGTGGAGGTATATCTCCTGTTAATTCATTCACTCCCAAGTTTATGTAGTATAATTTAGTAGGGAGATGACCCATGGAAGAGGGAAAATGTCCCTTAAAATGGTTACAAAAGAAATATAGCTTTTGTGAGTTGGAACAATTAGTAATGGTAGTAAGAATAGGTAGGCTAGTAGTGTTGTTGCTAACCCAGTTATTACTTCCTAAGTTAAGCCACTTGAGCTGCGTCAGCTTATCAAACTCCATGGGCACTACTCCGCTGAGATGGTTGTATGGTACATCAAAATGTTGAAGGATCGTGCAGTTGAAGAGGGAAGCAGGAATGCTGCCACTCAACTGATTACCACCCATATGAGTGCCCTTGGTACACAGCTCGACAGGAATGTTACCAGTGAACTGGTCAGCCTCAATAATGAATACTTCAAGACTGGAGCAGTTAGACAAGGGCGATGGAATTTTTCCTGTGAGATTGTTCATCTGTAGATTTATACATCTCACCAGGGTTAGCATGCCCAATTTGGATGGGATACTCCTGTGAATGTTGGTGCTACCAAGGTCGATGTGTTCCAAAGAGGATATGTTTCCCAACCATGTCGAGATTATACCTGTGAGATTGTTAGTGTACATAGAGGAGTTATGTAAACTATGACATACTAAGAGTGGGTGGAATAAAACTTGGAGTCCATTCCAAGACAGGGCAAGCTTGTTTAAGCGATACAAATTTCTGAATTGATAGGTAATGTGACCATGGAAGTTGTTCTTTCTAAGGTCGAGAATCCTAAGAAAGGAGAGATTGTCGAGTAGAGGAGATATTGTACCTTGAAATTCCATTCCTGAAACATTTAGTGAAACAACTATCTGTCTGCACCGACTTCATTTGACGCCCTTCCACTCGCAGAACGAAACGTGTGCTTTCCATGAAGTGTGCAATGATTGGTGTGGATCATATGTGATGGTAGAAAGGAATCCAAGTAGGGCCTCTTGATCACAAGTATTTCTGAGATGAGGATGCCCACGAACAAATAATTGAACGACGAAAAATACATGAGGAGTGATAGAGAGAATGAAATAAAAGAAGAGAGGAATTCTTTAAAAATTCCTTAGCTAGGAAAAGCATGTTTCCACAGACTGTGTCTTCTGATTGGTCAAACCCGAGTCCAGCTGCAAAAGAAAATGTTCTCCATAATCTATCTTAAAATACTGCCTATTGTAGCCAACGGGAATCAAACTCTCTATCTTAAAAGACTCCCTATTGAAGCCAACAAGAATCGAACACTGACCCTCCTGTCACTGATGGCGGGATTATTTTGCACTGAGAGCATATTCTTGACAGATCAAAAACTCCTACAGAGAAAAATAGGACCTTGCAAAATCCAAGATTGCAAGGGTTATGGGACTGTGTAGCTTCAAATTTCCCACTACTGCTGCATCATATATCACTTTGCTCCTTCGAATCCCTCCACCTCACGAAGATCCCTCTGAACTGCAAATCCCCATATATGAAACGTAGATTAAAAAATAATTTCATTGCAATCCAATCCCGTTCACATAAATTCCCAATGCTAAAATATCAATAAAATACGAAGTTACAAAACCAATAAAATATGAAGTTACAAAAACATTCATCTTATGCTAGCCTGCAAATTCTCAAGCTAGGAGTCTTATTTCTTTTATTTGATGTTGTTATGTTATGAATGGATATTGTCTTGGAAAAATATAGTTCTTTTCCATGGGAAAAAACTTTATATTTGATATTTTTAGGAGGAAATAAAAAATATACAATTTCCTTGGTCTTTCAGCCCATAAAATATATTATTGTTGTCAATAGCATGTCCCAAATATTTCTTATTGTAGTTCTCCAAAAGAGACATTTAGATAAACATCGAAGCAGCCCAAAACCTACCTCGAATACTTAGTCCTCCTAAGCCATTAATAGCACTACTAATCTATTTTTATAAGAAAAATAGAGAAACATCATCTTCCAAACTATTTAAAAAGGGAGCTTGTTGAAACCAAGGGTCCATCTCTAAATTCTTAAACTGTGATGATTCCTTCTTGTAGAGACAAGGAATCCTTTGAGAACCATTTCACCTTTATATTACATTCCCAATATATGTGAAGAAAAAAGATAGACCCAAATCTTTTTTTAATCTCCACAACTATGCTCATGACTGAGCTCAAAAACAAGTTTTCTATCATATTTTTCCCATTAGCCCAATCTATTAATAATTTAGAATCTCACAATACTTGAAGTTTGAGAATTCCCCTATCTGTAGCATAGTTCATCAAAACAAATAAGGCATAGAGCTCAGCTCAATTCTTAGTTCCATGTCCAACCTATATTTTGTAATAATTTAATGGGAAAGTGATGGAAATAAAATGCAGCTAGAACCAAAATGATACATGATCCCTTGTCAAGCCCCATTAAAATAGCCCCAAGCCACTAAATAGTCAACCACGGGTTCAAATAAAACCCTTGTAGCTTTGAGCGTTGAAATTTTCCCGTTCCCCATAAGCACTCTTGATTTGATGGGCCACTTGCTTGGATGTGTATCTATTCCCTAGAATAGTGCTTTGTCCCTTGCTAGCCAGATCCCCCACAAAACAAAGCAAGGCCAAGCCTTGTGACTCACAATAGAATTGTCACGACACCAATGTTCAAAAAATCCTAAGAAATCCTTATCCCATTGATTTTTTCATGACTAGTCAATTGTGATATTTCTTTCCAAACTAAATTAACTAAAGGGGAAAGGACAAAAAACAATTCACTTTTTCAATAATAGAGATAAAACCCTTGGAAAATGTAATTCATGTGATTCCAAGCTGTCAAAACTTAGCTCAGCACGGATGCTACCAATAGTGGACTTTGAAAGGCATATTTGAGTGATTTTATTAGATTAATTGATGCCTTTATAACTGATATGAGGTCAATATACATATAAACAGAGGGATACGAATGACATGGAGGAAATAATTAAATGTTGAGAAATAGGCTTCAACCTTATTTTGTGAATTAATGCAAAATAAACCTTAGTTTGTGAATCAGAAAATTGCCCTA
Organism: Pinus tabuliformis; assembly: GCA_031772625.1. Taxonomy (NCBI): domain Eukaryota; kingdom Viridiplantae; phylum Streptophyta; class Pinopsida; order Pinales; family Pinaceae; genus Pinus; species Pinus tabuliformis. Next base: position 869,514,887 of record CM062809.1, on the reverse strand, counting down.
AGTTAGACCTTTAACAACAGTATGGCCAGAATTCAAGTTAAAATAAACATTTTCTGAGATCATTGGATCTAATGTTTTGTGATTTGTAAATTTAAAATTTGTTGAACATTTGCAGGATAGAGAATTAAGTAATCGGTAAGTATAAAACCTGGATGATGATGAACATGACTATTGTAATGAGGAGAAAGATCTACACATCATATACATTTATGGGTATTGCTAGAGGCATTGTAATTGGAATGGTAAGCACTTTATTCCTTCTTCACCCTGGGCATTGTATCTTCCCTTCTTGGCAACTCCATTACCATTTTTTTCTTGAGGACATGCATACCCCGTGCCTTGATAGTGTTCTAAGAAGGTCTGACTCAAGTCTTCTTGAGTTGCTCACATCACCTCTCTTGTTCATTTACCCCAACCAAATCTCATCGCTTCATCATCTTTTCCTAATTCGAACTATCTATTTGAAATTGTAACAAGGAGGAGGATACAACCTTGTACCTTGCCAATCTATTCACACACAGCCATATCCTTTGAAAGCTCTAAAATAAATTCCATGACTTTCATACCCTTTCCAATATCATGTGTAAGTGAACGAATAATAAAATCAATAGCATGATCCACCTCATCTATGTTCACCTTATTATGACTGTTGTCCTTTATCAAGCTACAAAGTAATGCTACCATTTTGTTCCTAATCAATGGCTTATTCCGTCCCAAAAGGCCAACTAAAATACAAATGTAACCTTCTTCTCCTTTCCATTATCTATGCATTTCTTTCTCCTCGCTTAACCTTAGTAATTCATTAAGAGCATACAACATTGTCTGCTCCTCATCAAAATCCAGATTAGGTTTCAATGAATTTATTGTGACCATTGTATTTCTATCCTTCCACTCTTCTATAGACCTTCAGAGTATGATATTCGATCTGAACTCTTTATTGATTAGCACCTGATTAGTCACGAGACAAGTAGTGTGCCCCTCTGCAAACCATATTTCAATAGAACTTCTATCAAGTTTGACAAGAAGAAATCTCAACATGATCTTCCATTACCTCTCAAGAAATTGGACAGTAAAATTATGATTGTAAGGGAGGCAAAGAATGACTTCCAAAAAAGAGCCTTTTCTCGTAATATATCTTATCCCTCTCTTTGGCAAAAGATGCCACATTTGCACAACGAAGCAATCCAATGATTTGTTCCATTTGCAAAGCCTCTGCTTCATTTTTCTCAATATGGTATCTTCCATATCCCTTTTAAACTCTTCATATTCTTGTTTCAAAGCTGATGTATTAGTGGAAACTCCCACTACTTTGGCAATCCTCCTTGGCCATACCCCTGCCAATCCTCCTTGGCCATACCCTCTATTATGTTGTTACTCGAATTCTATCAACCCGGTTTGCCCGCCAATCTTCCTTGGCCATACCCCACCAATCCTCCTTGGCCATACCCTCTTAAATTTATTTGATGAGTGGGAAAATGAGATTCCAAATGAAAAGGCCCCAAAACTTCTTTTACCATAATGTAAAAAAAATATTATTCAAATATAATAAATATTTTATTTTTTTTAAAAGTTATCCAATGTTATAAATGTTTTAATATTTTTTGAAAAAAAAGGTAGTTGAATTTGCAAGCTATTTTGTTTTCTCAATTTTTTTTATTTTTTCATGTCTGCACCTTATGAAATATTTGATTCCTTCATCTTGGCACTTGGTAGATCTAAAGTTAAGATGGATCTAGATTGGTTTAATTATTGATTATAGTTATAATATTTTATTTTTGTTTATGGGGTCAAAATGTTAAAGAGGACATCGTAACATCTCTACCATGGGAGAGGAATTAAATAATTATGGAGAAACCCTATAGGCCCATGGAAAAATTGCAGGAAAGAAAGGGGTGTGGAGTTTCTGACTAGAGCGAGGCGTAGTTTTGACGAAGAGTGAATGGGCTCTAGAGAATGTTAGGCTCTGATATCCTTGTCAAAATGAAAAATAAGATTAAATGATAACCATGATATTTTTATTCACATGATGTATATTTTTTAAGTACAAAGATCATCGTCGTGATAAACCCTTTGAAGACACACAACTACTCATCAAATATGTTTTTTCAGATGAGATGTTGGTTTCTTACTATCAAACCCACATGAAGGAGGAGGAGTTGGTGGATTATGCATTGGAGGAGGGGGTTTTCAACAAATTTGGTCTAGCGCAAGGATTTTATCCATTCGCATTTGGAAGTTAGATTGAAAGATCACCATGCCTCGAATTCCAAGTCTACTAGCTATTTAGAAAGAAAATTTAATAATTTGATAGGGCAGTCATCTAGCGATTTAGATGCCCTAACCCCTGCTCCAATTGTGCACTATTCAGGTCCTTTTTTTTTAGCCAACCCAGGGCTCGAGGCCTTTTTTGAGGGGATGAAAAACACTTCTTGGAGTTTGTTGACTGATTAAAGGTTCCTTTTAAAACTCCTAATTATCCCACATTAATCATCAACCCTGGAAAGTCCTCTTATTTCAAGAGTGTACACAGTATGTGGCTACTATTAATTTAGAGACTAATGTTTCCTAAATTGCAGTATAGATCCTTCAATACAAGAGTAAATGGATGCATCTAATAAATTCCAATTTCAATTATTAAAGAAAACTCAATCCTCTAATGAAATCAAATCTTACAGCAATTCAAGTAACAACAACATCAGTTGAGAGTACAGTAGCAATAACTTGTCTCTTCTGAACTGATTTTAATCTAAATCAAACTCAATCTTCATTAAATAATCCTAATAGCAATGATATCAATCTGAGAGTCCAATAGCGATAATCAAACTCTTTACAGTTGATTAAATCAATCTGAATACTTATCTAAGTAACTTAATCTGTAATGAATAGAAACTCAATCAAATGACAATGTTGTAAATCATATAAAGAAGAGATGTACTGTCAATATAAGAAATAAATAGCGAAGGAGATAAAATCACAGAAAGCAGGAAAATTATCAAACTAACCACACTTGCAAGAATTGGAAATGTATGACACAAAGAAAGTAGTTAAATCCACCAGAGGTCGGGCCCTTAGCCACCAGCGAACACTGCTAAGAAACTTCAGATAATGCGAGGGAACAGTAGCTTCAATAATGTATTAATCATCGAATGTAAGTAGCATTACAATATAACCGTGTTCTCTCAACAGCGAGAGTCTGTAATTTAAATTACAATTCCAATAATAACAAAGATTCCTCCCGTTTCTTCTTACAATCTTCTCCTTTTATAATCAGAAAAGGGTAAAAGATAAATGGTAAATGTGATCCCTCAGGATCGAGAAATGGTAAATGCGATCCCTCAGGATCTCCTGATCTTGAGGGATTCACAACTGATTTCTAACTTCAGACATCATTTCCTTTCTCGCGCTGATCCTCCTGATTCACCTTTAGCCTTGTCTGCAACTGCCGCGTTCCTTCCTTTGCTTGTTGGTTTTTTTTGTTCCTTCGTTAGGGAACAACAATTGTCCCTTTTGTTGTTTTCCTGCATAAATAAGGGTAAAAGTTAACTAAATCGTAACTACAAATAATTCCTTCATTTCTTACCATAATTCCTCAATAGATTAACACATTAAGATATAGAAAAGATAAAAATAAAGGAAAAGGATGATGAGATTAATAGTAAATACATACCCATTTCGTGACTCAACATACTACCCTGCTTACCCTGTTTCATGGCCTCATGAAAAGCAAGTAATTCATATGCAGAGCAGTTAAACATTAGGTTGGAGAAGGAACATCGTAAAGTGGTCTACAACCATGGTTCTAGGCCAAGAGGGCAAAGATGGGCCCTATCTGTCCTTCAAGCAATTCGTATATAGCCCGATAACCTTCAGCAGGATACCAAATGATGGGGATATGGAACCGACATCCTAACCAATAAGGTCCTTCTCTCAAAATGAGATTGCTATATGTGACAAAACAATCTGCAACTAGTTTAAAATTTCTGTAATTAGATGGCTCTCTATCATATACACTACTAGTGGAGACTGTCCACTTGAGCTTGGCTGCAGCCAAAGAGCTCTCCTGAATGGAGAGGAAGTATTATACTCCCTTCTGTACAATCTCTTTCTGAATAGGCCCTAAAATTTTAATCACCCCTTCCCTTGTCATCAAATTCTTGTGATTGGCAAGCATTTGCAAAGGGTGCTTGGGTTCACCTCTTACCCAAAGATCCAGTCCATGCTCTTGTATTTGGAACACGTTATGAGCCTCGAACCATTTCAATTGATTGACTGCAAACGAGATAAAGGCTTGGAATTGAACATCCCCCACAAAAGGGTTGGGGTTATTTTCCACCTCTTCCTTTAATACAAAATTGTGTAGGTAAAATTCACAAAGCAACCTTTGAACTTTTACCCCATGTTGTTTGCAACAATTTATAAAATCTTTAATTGCTTTTAATTCCATTGGTTTTCTAGCTCTCACAGCTTTAATTTTCAACAGCAAGTATCGTTCTAACAGAAATAAAGCATAATTATTGGCAGGGGATTTGCATGCCAAGACATCTGTATACAGTGAGTAGATAGTGTGTGTTTGACTTATGACTCTTTCTAATCTGAGCTTGATTTTCTCAATTTTCGCTTCTACTTTTCGTTATCTATCGAAGGTCTTTCTCTTTGATGTATTCATGTCCCGAAGCTACCTCTACAATTCTTGGTATTTTTGTTGGGAAACAGTTTCTTGTTCAAGCTGTTCTAAGGCGAGCCGAGAATGTGCTATTTCTTCTTGAAGATTCAATATAATGGGGTCATTGCATGTCATGACATCTTTGGCTTGAATGGTTGTCTGAGTACTTCTACTATGAGAAGGGATGCCTTTTTTCTGTGTTTCTTTATTATGGGAGGTCCAAGCCTCCGTCTGAGCAACCATGCTATAGGAGGGTACCACCTCTGTCTGAGTAGCTATGTTATAAGAGGGTACACCCTCTGTCTGAGTAGCAATGTCTACTAGAATTGCATGCTATTCCTTAACAGGTTGAGTGAGTATGGGCTCAATTTGAGTCCCTGTAGCCCTCCCTTCATATGATTATGTCTGTATAGCTGTGTTTGTTATCACCAAGGTTTTGTCCAAGACCTTTCCCGTTGATATTTCTTTTATCTTTCTTCTGAGCCTTTTTACCATTTTGCAAAGCCTCTCCTATTCTTTCCTAATCTTTTTCAATTTGGCTCTATACCTTTTCGATGGAGCGACTGTTCTGCTAACAATCTCATTCATAGTTTCTACTTCTAAAGAGCCTGGTTGATCATCCTGGCTCTGTTCTAAAAGAACTGTGTCTCTAGATTGGATATTGGTTTCCTGAATTATTTCAGCTTCTTCCTCTTGGCCTATGTTTTCTGTGCTAAGGCCTACCTGGTTAGTTTCTAGTGGAGGCATGTCACCAAATTGGTTTTCTTCTTCTTAAATTCCTTCTACATATGTTTCTACTTCATGGCTTGCATCTTTTGAGGGAGATAGAATTCTGGCGTCTCTAGAATTCTCAAGAGATTGGGTTGCTCCCAAATTAAGGTTGAGTGGGCTTTCAGGTTGTATGTATTCGTTCATGTTGGCCAGGATTTAGGCGAATTCAAAATCATGCAACAAGTCACCTTGGAGACTCATGCTTGGTGCTGAGGGAAGTCTCGCTTCATTTCTTGGTTCATCTCCAAAATTCCCTGTTTCTTCCTCATGGTCTGATTTAGGGTTATCTCGGCCTTCCATCTGCAAGTGTTGTTCACTTCATGGGCTGGATAATTCTATAGGCTGACTGATACTACCTTGAGGGTTCTCGACCGCTCCTATTTTTTACCTTAGCCTTATGGATCGTCAACGCTTTTGGGGTATGTTCCTTGCAAGGGTAGTCCTCTTCCTTTTTGGAACAGGGTCAGGTGCAGGCAGAACTAAATCTCCTTCGAAAGAAAATATTATTTCCTCCCAACTTGATTGTTGTTGGGCTAGGTTATAGCTAACTATCAACCTGATCAAACAGTGGTGGCTTACTACGGTTTCTATGTGTTGGGACTGTCTTAGCCTTTCAGCGGTGTCATGCAGTAATGAATTCAATAATGCAGGTAAATTTACAAAGCATTTTTGTTTCAGAACTGCTAAGAGTTTTAATTGACGCGATCTTACCACGTCTTTGTGCCTGTTGCATTTGATGTAGTTCTGGACGATTCTTGCTACTTCTCCCCATGGTTCTCCAAGAGATGATGGTTGGACACCTTTACCTTTGATGATCAGCTCTTGTCCTTCATCCTTAAATGCCTCGATAACATCATGCAACTTCAATCGTTTGTTAGCCCATACAGGTCCTTCAACTAGCAACCTGGATACTTCTGCTATCACAGCATCTGATACTGTGATTTTCCTGCCCCTTACCATGAATTGTCCATTTTGTATATTTCGTAGGAATTCAATGTCAATTTCCTCATTGGGTGGCTGAAATAGCATAAAGTATGCTATCCACCTAGCTCAAACTAAAATTTCTCTGGCTACATCAGAAACAACCAGTATTAGCAGTTCTTTGCATACTGTTCTTCCTCTCATACTGCCTGAATTCTACAAACGATAAGTGTAGGAGAGAAAAACGCAATGACAAACAGAGTTGAGTGATGGAACAACAAATGGTTGTGATAGTTGTATCAGTTGATACTTTATAAACATCAATACCATTATTGAGGGTTGTTATAATACCATATGATCTGTGATCATGGAATGTCGTATTTCCCTGCAAAATCAAATAAAGAGCTGACAATGCATGCATAAGTACACTGGAGCTCCTCGCCCCCCTTTTGAAATAATAGGTTGCCTTCGATCGAATGAGTGAAAGGATAACGCGCTGGGGGCGAAGTATAGGGCTGATGAAAGTGGCAAGGTATGAAAAATAATGAAAGGATCATAAAGGATATTAGAGTGATGAAATCAATGCATAGAATGAGAATTATCAATAAGTGATAAGATGTCATGAGGTGATACGAAAAGTAAAAATGAAAACTGACGCAGGGAATAATACCTTACCAGCTTTATTCCACTTAAAACTGTTGTGATTGATTTTTAAAAGATATCACATGCAGAAAGGTTCAAAGTAAGTTAGGAATATAATCTCTCTGCAGTAAATATAAAACATAAGAGGAGGTCATTATAATAACTATTGATGTAGAAAACACAACTTCAATACCATCAGCAGAGCTTCTGTTGCCTACAGGCATCTATAGCCTCGACAGAGTTGCTTTCTAACCCTTAGGAACCATGGTCCTCTATGTATAATTAGGGAAGTGTCTTATGATGCCCATAATAGAGACCAATGTGCTCGCTTGGAAACCAAGTGAACACACCGCCATTCACTGGGAAGTAGCGAAAGTGGTCAGGTCAACTCGTCATGAGACCTCCTGTTTCCAAGGACGTTATTTGTTTACGCATCCATTGGATCATATCCCTGGTGTGGTGGCCACAGTGGGAATGTCAGTTTGCTGCTTCCTTATGATCATGGTAGGTTGGCTCATGATGAGACCCCCTATCCTCCATCTGTGGAAAAAAAAATCATAAAACTATTAGTGAATATATCTATATATATATATATATATATATATATATATATACATAGAGGGTGGTTCATCACTCCTTAAGAGTGGGGACAGCGGAAGAAGTTTGAACATATCAATAGAACAAAAAGTATGCCCTTAACCTTATTGATGATAATGAACAGAGAGTTATAGGGGCTAGGGGAGAACCAGCATGGTACAGATAATCAATCAATTTGATTTATAGTGGAAATGAGGACAGTGAAGTGATATATATGGTTGTGTCCTTTCTTTTTCAATCAATAGAAAGCAATCTTGTTAAAGATGATAATATTCAAGATATTTGCCTGTTCTAGTAAACTCCATATTTGTTATCCTTACATATGTATTTGTACACTTGTGCCATAGAGAGGATCATAAAGAGTGAGCGGGGATGCTCATGCAAAGGAAAGAAAGGGTGTTCTCACAAAAAATACTCACAACGTGTTATTTCCTAAAGGAAACAGCAAAAGATAACTTCACACAAAAAGTTTTGTTCCTTATAGGGAACAACAGTTGTTCCCTATAGGGAATAGCAAAGAAAAATCGCAAACAAATGTGTTGTTCCTTATAGGGAACAACAATAAAAACTGCCACAAAACAATGTTGTTCCTTGTAGGGAATAGCAAGGGGAATCCATACGAAAATTGTTGGTCCTTATAGGGAACAACAGTTGTTCCCTGTAGGTAACAGCAAGGGAAATACACGCTGAAAAATTGTTGTTCCCTATAGGGAACAACATCTGTTCCTTGCAGGGAACAGCAAAGAAAACGCACACAAAAAAATGTTGTTCCTTGTAGGGAACAACAATTGTTCCATGTAGGGAACAACAAAGTGATCTATACACAGAAATTGTTGTTCCCTGTAGGGAACAACAGCTGTTCCTTGTAGGTGTAATTCCCCACTTAAATCTTATCCTGCAAATTTTATTAATGGTTACATTACCTGAAAATATTGAGAAATATTGGTGAATACTTTCATTTTGGAAACTATAAATTTATTCACTAATATAAAATTCATTATTTCTATTTTTCCCAACTTGCCTTCTCAAGTTGAATCTTAGGTAGGATATGGTCTCCTCTCCATTTAATTACATCTCACAATCCCAAATGTACTCTCATATTTACTAGGGAGAAGACATGGTCCTCTCCATTTAATTACATCTCACAATCCCAAATGTACTCTCACATTTACTAGGGAGAAGACATGGTCCTCTCCATTCAATTACATCTCACAATCCCAAATGTATTCTCACATTCCCCAATGTACTCTCACATTTACTTGGGAGAAAACATGGTCCTCATCTCACATTCCCAAATGTACTCTCCCATTAATTATCTAATTTTATATTCATATCACATTTCCAAATGTACTCTCATATTTACTTGGGAGAAGAGAAGTCAACTGTAAGGATGAAGGGGAAATTAATGACATTAATGAGAGGCGGTTGAGGTGGAGAAGAGAGGAAGGGCATAAAAGGGGAAGGAGGAAGGGAGAAAAGGGGATGTTGGGTCTTGCTTATGATTTTTGGGTTGGCTGTGCTTTTTGGAGACCTTAGGAACCTGTGGAGGTTTCTTGGGTTGTTGAGAGGAGGAAAATATTGTTCATATTGGTCTGGATCATTCACCTTGGACACGCACACTACATCTGGTTGGACTTGGGTTTGGAGGACTAGGGAGCCTGTGGAGGTTTCCTAGACTAGGAATTATTTCCTAGTTGGCTGGGAGGTAAATCCAGTTGGGTTAGTCAAGATGAGTGTTCAGTAGGAGCAGTAGCTCAAAGGCATCTCCACCAGCCACCGGTACAGGTATTCCTCTATAGATTACTCATGTAAATTTATTATTAAAATGAAATGTTCACTATAAGTTGTAGGTATTAGCATGTAAATGGTAAATTATCATTGTTTACAGGTCTTGAAATAAAGGATAAAATTATCATTGTTCAAATGTCTGGTAACGAAGTAAAATATTTCCTTTTATTACATGTAATTCCTAGAGAAAATAGATATGTTAGAAGACCCTAGGATAGGGCCTTACAGTAGGGAACAACAAGAAAAAACGCACGCCGAAACTGGTGTTCCTTAGAGGGAACAACAATTGTTCCTTAGAGGGAACAACAGTTGTTCCTTAGAGGGAACAACAAGAAAAATGCATGCAGAAATTGTTGTTACTTAGAGGGAACAACTTTTGTTCCTTAGAGGGAACAACACTTATTCCTTAGAGGGAACAACAAGAAAAAACTGCACGCCGAAATTGTTGTTCCTTAGAGGGAACAACAATTGTTCCTTAGAGGGAATAAAAGATGTTATTTAGAGGGAACAATATTTGTTCCTTGTAGGGAATAACAAAGAAAAATTCACACGAAAATTGTTGTTCCCTTTAGGGAATAGTAGTTGTTCCCTATAGGGAACAACAAAGGAAAAATAGAAAAAAAAACTAATGTACAATCTACTATCCAATCAAATAGAAAGAAAACATAAAGGTAAATTTATGTATAGGTTTCAAAAGAATAAATTCTTCACTAGACTGGTGCTGTGGGAGGGTTGTCCTCCTCAGCAAGAATTTGTATTGTGGGATCTTCACATATGTTCTAGAAAAAGGACTCCCTTGTAAGCGGTTTATGATAGAGGTGCACTCTATGCCCATTTGCTTTAAAAGAATAATCAGACCCATCAATGGTGGTTAATGTAAGGGTGTCGTTATCATGCACCTCCTTTATCTCGTAGGGACCTAACCATCTGGTCTGGAGTTTGCCTGGGAAATCCTGGAACCTAGAATCGTACAGAAGTGCCCAATCACCTTCATGGAATATCTTCTTCTTGATGAGGGCATCATGCCATTTCGCTCTTTGTTGTTGGATCAGTGCAGTATGTTGAAGAGCTGATAGGCAGATTTCATCCAATTCATTGATTTGATGTAGCCTATTAATCTGTGCTTCATTCAGATCCAAGCCTACTTCTTGAGCTATCCTCAATGTCTGAATTTCAAATTCTATTGGGAAGATAGGTTCTTTGCCAAACACTAACTGATATGGGGAGTATCCTATGGTATTTATCCATGTCGTGTGATATGCCCATATGGCTTCTGGCAATCGAGTAGCCCAGTCACATCTATGTGATGCGACTGTCTTTTTCAGTATAGCCTCAATTACTTTATTGGTACTTTCTACCTGGTTGTTTGCCTGCGGGTGGTATGGATATGTGATTCTGTGTATGATATGATGATTTTTTAATGTTGCAACCATCTTATGGCCTACAAATTGTGGCCCTCCATCCATGATTATTTCTCTAGGAAAGCCATACCACATGAAAATATAGAAAAGAAAGTGGATTACTGAGTCCTCCATTGTCCGTGGTAATGCTTCTGCCTCCACCCATCTCGTCACATATTCTGTTGCAACTAGTATATATGTCTTTTGATTAGATGATGGATTTATTGGGAAAATAAAATATAATGCCCAGTGTTCGAAAGGTGCAATGACTAACTGTGGATGCAGGGGCATCTTGTCAGACTGTCCAGGGCGGCCCATTCTTTGGCAGCTATCACATGCCCGGAAAAACATCTTGGCATCCTTAAAAATGGTGGGCCAATAGTAGCACATCTGTAAGACATTGTGACCAGTCCTGCGGTCTACAAAATTTCCACCGCAAGGTCCATCGTGGCAAGCTTTTAGGATGTCAAATATTTCATCTTCCCTAACACACCTTCGGATATGAATATCGGCTTCTGTGTGAAAGAGGTATCCTCTGATCCAGGAGAACCAAGTGTTGCATTGTACTATTTGTTTTCTTTCATTGGGCGTCAGGTGCTTGGGTAATTTTCCTACTGCTAGGTAGTTCGCAACATCCGCGTACCACGGTGTTTTCACAGTTACAGCAAATAAGTGCTCATCAGGGAACTGGTCTTCTACTGCTGCAGAGTTGTTTGTCTTTGATATTCTTGAGAGGAAGTCTGCCACTGGATTTTCCTTTCCTGGTCGATCCTTGATTGTTATGTCGAATTCCTGCAAAAGGATCAACCATCGTGTCACTCTTCCATTCGTAACAGGTTTATTAGCTAGATATTTAATAGCAAAGTGATCAGTATACAAAACCATAGGGTATCCTATTATATAATGTTTGAATTTGTTAATAGCATAGATTACAGCCAGAAATTCTTTTTCGGTCACAGTGTAATTCAAATTAGTAGGAGATAAATTTTTGCTGATGTAGTATATCACATATGGTTTTTTTTCTTCCTCCTGGACAAGAACTGCTCCAATGGTCGTATCTGATGCATCGGATGAGATTTGAAATGGAAAATCCCAGTTTGGGCCCCGTAATACTGGGGCTATTGATACTAGCTGTTTTAAATCTTCAAAAGCAATGTCACATTTGTCAGTCCATATGAAATCTATACTTCCTCTTAATGCATTTAATGGTGCAACAATTTGAGAGAAATTCTTTATAAATCTTCTATAATATCCAAGAAATCCCAAAAACTACGTACCTCAATTTGTGTGGAGGGGGTAGGTATTAGAGAATTATTTGAATTTTTACTGGATCTACCGAAATTCCAACTGTTGATATATAGTGACCCAGGATGAGGTCCTCGGTCATCATCATGTGGCATCTATCATGGCTTAATCAGAGCCTGGTAGCAATGCATCTTTGCAGAACTTTCTCTAGCGTTTGTAATGCCGGCTCGAAGTCATCTCCATAGGGTGTAAAGTCATCCATGTACACCTCGAGTCCCTCGTTTATCAAGTCTAAAAAAATGCTAAGTATGGCCCTCTGGAATGTGGCAGGTGCATTGCACAGTCCAAAAGGTAAGACCCTGTAAGCAAATGTCCCCCAAGGGCAAGTGAAGGTAGTCTTATCCTGGTTTTCAGGGGCAATTTGGATTTGATTGTAGCCGCTGAAGCCATCTAGGAAAGAAAAGAATTTTTTTCCTGCTATTGTTTCCAAGACCTGGTTAATGAATGGGAGGGGAAAATGGTACTCTTGGGTTGCTTTATTAAGATCTTTATAATTGACACATATACGCCACTTTCCATTCTTTTTAGGCACCAAAACTCATGGAGAAACCCATTTGCTATCAGATATAGGATAGATGAAATTTAAATCTAACAGTTTTTATAGTTCATCTTTAACAATATCTTTAAGGTGAGAGTTTATGCTCCGTTGAGGTTGTCGAATGGGCCTCACATCTTTCTCTGTATAGATGTGGTGCATGCATAATTGGGGATCAATCCCTCTCATATCTGGGTAATCCCAACTGAATGCCTCTTTATATTTTCTAAGGAGTTGAACAAGCCTTTGCTCTTGGTCATCAGTCAGGTTTTTGTTAATGTTTAGGACTTTCCCTGGCTCAATTTCAATGGTTTCGCTGTTATAAACACTAGTTGTTGGTATTGTCTTGTCATTAATATCTTTTAAGGGATCTTCTTCAATTTCGTTATCCAGGGTTGCTTCAATCACGTGACATTTTAAGTCAGATACAACATCTGGTTGGTTAATGTAAGTGTTAATGATGCCATCTTCTATTTGATCCTTAAATTCAAGAGCATCTTCTATAGTTAGCTGTGATCAAATGTTTTCAGTTAAATTTGATACAGGTTGTTTTCTAGTTTTTATTATTGTTAGGCTTGGTTGAGTTGGAGGATATAAAGCTAGATTCTTCGCATTACTTCCTCTTGCTATGGTCATGTTGCTTGTTCGACAGCTTATCTAAGCATCTGTGGTTGCTAGCCAAGGTCTTCCTAGAATTATGGGATGTCCATCTAGCCAGTTTCTAGGATTGATAATCAGGAAATCTACTAGGTATTCCCAAAATTCTACAGACACCATTACATCCTGTAATGTCCCTTCTGGTTTGACGACTGATCGGTCAGTAAGTTCCAGTAGGGTCGTAATTGGATCCAAGGTTGTAATGCCAAGCTTTTGACAGGTTTTTGTTGTAAGAATATGAATGGCTACTCCTAAATCAACTAATGCATTGGGGAAGGAACATCCATTTATTTGTACTGTGACTATAGGGTTTCCTGGGTCCTCATATTTCACCAATGTTTGTATGCCTGATAATAAATCGGACAAAGTTCCAACCACGTGGAAAATTAGGGTTGTTTTTATTTTCCTCTTAGGCTTTTTAGTACACAATTCCTTAATAGTTTTTGCATAAATTGGAATGTCCTGGATAGCCTGGAGGAGGGGGTATTTTTACACAAAGATATTTTAATTCTCCCAGAAGATCGAAATCAAGATATTCTATTGGGCGGGGTATAATCAATCTCTCTGGGAATGGTGGAGAAGAGGTAATCATTTGATCATGGCTTTTCTATTTAACTGTATTCTCCATTTGAGGTGTTTGTTCTATAGGTAACAGATCTTCTATTTGTATGTTTTTATCCGCCTCTAACTCAATTATCCGTCCAGACCTTAATTGGAGTTCATTACACTCCCTCAACTCAGTTTCTAGCTCTGGTCCTTCAATAATTTGTACAGATTGGATGGGTCTATTGTTGGGATTTGGGTTGGGTTGGGCTACGAGCTGTGGTCGTAGATTGGTTTGAGGGTTCTGTTGCATTATATAAGGTGTTGGTAGTGTAGGTTGAGACAAGGGGATTGTTTCTGCTAGCTGGTTTGTAGGTCTTTGCCAGCTTGACTGCCAGTTCTGGTTCTGTGAAGTGGAGGGTGGCCATTGGGATGGATATGTATTGTTCTGCCAAAATGGTGGGAAGTAAGGGAAATTTGGCCAACTATTATTTTGATTTGATTGATTGGACCAAGGTGGCATAGAGAATGGTTGTTGTGACCAATTAGGAAAAGGTGGTTGGTTTTGCCACGTAGCTCTTGTGTATTGTTGAGCATTATATTGTGAGGGCTGAAAGAAAGAAGATGGGTTAGTAGGCATACCTGTTTGTCGTGCTTGCCATTGGTGACACTGATTTAGTAGGTAGACTAGTTCTATATCTTCCTCTGCCTCCTTAAAGACTGTTTTTAACCCTAGGAGTGATGGGAAGCTTTCTGTAGCATGATCTTTAGTGCATATGGCACAGGTCTATACCATATCGAGCGGGCATTCTTTATGACTATGCTTCTTTCTACATCGAGGGAAAAATATCACCAGGTTCTGTTTTGCTTCAGCCTGCTTCTGCTTGGCGTGCATGATGTCTAATTGCGTTGTCAAAGTTCCCAAGATATCTATTTTGAAATCCTCCAACAAGTTGTCGATTTCTGCACAAGTGATGCTTTCGCCAGAGATTTTTCTGTCTCTGGTGGTCACATCGCGTTCTACTAGTTTCAATCTCGTACTGCCTCTTGAGCACCTGATACAAAATTTAATAATATCAACATAGTCTTCTTGATATATATCACCTTTACCCATAATATTTAATGTCTCTATCCATTGGTCTTTCATCCCTTTAATTATTGTACTTTTTAGCACATTATCAAGCAAAGGAAGATTTGCATAGGGAGACCCTTGGAGGTTATATTGGAAGTGCTCCACATACTCTTCCAATGTTTCACTAGGTCTTGCTACCATTTGGAATATTTCATCTTTCAGTTCCCTAGATCTGCAATAGTCCTAATATTTTTTAAGGAAAGCGGTTTTCATTTGATCCCAATCATTTATGGTTCCCCCACCTAGTCCCATAAACCAACGCAGGGCTACTCCTTTTAACATAGAGGGAAACAACTTTAGTTTTTGGGGGTCGGTGGTGTAATCATAACCCTGACATAATACATCAAATTCAAATAGAAATGCATCTGGATCCTCTGATGTGAGTCCATGAAAGGTGGGAATATTTTGTAGAGGGATAGATTTCATAGGTGCGTTGATATTTGTGTCAACGATGGCATACTATAATGTAGAGGTCTAGGGTGCTTGTGGATTGTTGGCCATTTGATCAAATAAATGCCAGTACCCTTCCGGGATCTCTGGAACTAGAGAGTTATCCCTAGGATGTCTAAAAGGGGTAGAAATGATATTAACAACACTCCCTCGGTCTGGGATACTGGGTGTCCTTTGCTTAATTATTACCTGAGGGGATCTTGGTTCCTCTGTTTCCCCTGTTTCTCCTCCTCCTTCACGAATATTACATGAATTCCCTTCTTGTGAGGGAATTGGGCACAAATTTTCAATTTCTTGAAAACTCTGCTCAGTTCCTTCCATTTTACTGTGGACCTCAGCATAGGCTACAAATGGTGAGCCTATGGCCCGAAGGGAGACAGTAGGTTGTCTGGAAGCTGAGATTCAGCTTTCTTTAAGATGTCGTCTATGAAAGTTGATCGTCCAAGGGTCACCGGTCCCTTAGATTTTTCAGGTTTGGGTAGTGGAATTGGATTGTTTTCGGGTCTTTTCTTCTTAGTCATTCATGCAAACAATTCAAATGTTTATCTCTACCCTAAGTTCCTAACAATTCTGCTGGAAAGCGGGTGGGGGAGCAGGCATTTTACTTGCTCCGTACGCAGGTTCTTACCTTCGTTTTTAATACCCAGTTCTCTCTCAACAGACAAGCATCAAATACCTACTTCAGTTTTCTGTAATTGTGTTGAAAAGCGAGTGGAGGAGCAAGCACTTTACTTGCTTGTTACGTAGGTTCTTACCTTCCGTTTTCAATACCCAATTCTTCCTCAACAACAATTATTAGATATACATCACTCTTTGTAAATGGATACACTCTCCCCGACAACGGCGCCAAAATGTTGACTGATAAAAGGTGCCTTTTAAAACTCCTAATTACCACACATTAATCATCAACCCTAGAAAGTCTCGTTATTTCAAGAGTGTACACAGTATGTGGCTGCTACTAATTCAGAGAGTAATGTTTCCTAAATTTCAGTATAGATCCTTCAATACAAGAGTAAATAGATGCATCTAATAAATTCCAATTGCAATTATTAAAGAAAACTCAATCCTCCAATGAAATCAAATCTTAAAGCAATTCATGTAACAACAACATCAGTTGAGAGTATAGTAGCAATAACTCATCTCTTCTTAATTGATTTTAATCTAAATCAAACTCAATCTTCATTAAATAATCCTAATAGCAATGATATCAATCTGAGAGTCCAATAGCGATAATCAAAATCTTTACAGTTGATTAAATCAATCTGAATACTTATCTAAGTAACTTAATCTGTAATGAATAGAAACTGAATCAAATGACAGTGCTGCAAATCATATAAAGTAGAGATGTGTTGTAAATACAATAAATAAATAGCGAAGGAGATAAAATCACAGAAAGCAGGAAAATTATCAAACCAATCACACTTGCAAGAATTGGAAATGTATGACACAAAGAAAGCAGTTAAATCCACTAGAGGTCGGGCCCTTAGCCGCTAGCGAACACTGTCTTCTCTCAACAGCGAGATTCTGTAATTAAAATTACATTTCCAATAATAGAGATTCCTCCCCTTTCTTCTTACAATCGTCTCCTTTTATAATCAGAAAAGGGTAAAAGATAAATGGTAAATGTGATCCCTCAGGATCTCCCAATCCTGAGGGATTCGCAATCGATTTCTAACTTCAGACATCCTTTCCTTTCTCGTGTTGATCCTCCTGATTCACCTTTAGCCATGTCCACAACTGTCACGTTCCTTCCTTTTCTTGTTTTTTTTTGTTGTTCCTTCGTTAGGGAACCACAATTGTCCCTTTTGTTGTTTTCCTGCATAAAGAAGGGTAAAAGTTAACTAAATCGTAACTGCAAATAATTCCTTCATTTCTTATCATAATTCCTCAATAGATTAACGCATTAAGATATAGAAAAGATAAGAATAAAGGAAAAGGATGATGAGATTAATAGTAAATACATACCCATTTCGTGACTCAACAGGGTTGTCTAGCTTTGAGTTTGGTTTCCCCTTTCATCCTAGAGATCATAGAAAGACATGCAATGTATTATGAATTTCTTAGGGTTTTTAGAAGTTTTAGAAGTTACGAATTTCTCCAGTTTGTTTTTTTTTGTCCTTCATCTCAAGTGCCACAGCCTTGCCCTCCTTGGACGAACTGGTGAAGGAGAGCCTTGCACCAATGATGAAAGAAGGTCAAACTGATGTTGAGAAAATCTGAATACATTTTAAAATTTAGAGACAAAAGGGTATTTAGAATTTTAACACTGTAGATGGATTCAAAGACCCCTTTTTCTCTAAATTTTAACACTGCAAGTGGATTCAGAGACCCATGTAGTTAAATGAAACACTTCAGCATCGAAATTGCAATTTTCCATTTCCAGAGTGACACAATTAAAAATTACTAACATAAATAACTAATTCATATGCTTGTTGTACTTATTATTTGGTCATATTTTTATTCTTGGACTATAATAGTCATTTACGTTAATCATTATTAATTTTTCCCCTTATTATCTAGTCATATATTTTAGTCCTAGACTAAATTAGTCATTTTAGTTAGTCACTTTTAGTTTGGTCACTTATTATCTAGTCATATATTTTATCCCTAAACTAAATTAGTCGTTTAAGTTAGTCATTTTTTGTTTGGTCACTTAAAATCACTCAAATTTAGTAGTAATTTACTTGAAATAATTGCGGTGACTAACTTTTTTAGTCACCCAGTCATTAATTTCATCATTTTCTACTAGTGAACGGATACCAAGATCTTATTTAGCCCAAGAAAATACATAAAATTATTTAAGGTGAGTGGAGGCCCATGCTTCCTCTGAAAAGTAATCATTCCCAATCCAGTAACAATATACTTCCCATCGTCACCCATCTCGATATGCATCTGGAGATCTTTCTCTTCCAGGTCACTAAATAATTCTTTATCACCAGTCACGTGGAATGAAGCACCACTGCCTAAGTACCATACACTTCCCATCATTGATGACACCATGCATGCAATGAGGGAAAAGGTTAATTCGAACTAAGAGGCCAAACCTTCACCCACCACTCCTCTTAAGGGTTTCTTCTTGGACTTCTTGAGTGGAAAAATTGTAGAAAAATGGCCTAACTCATGAAAATGAAAGCACTTAACATTCGTCATGTCTTTCTTCTTATATCCATGATAAGAATCCTATTTGGAATGGGAAGTTTTCCCTTTCCCCTTCTTTGCTTTAATCTCTAAGGCACGGTTCTCTTCATCATCAGTCTTTGATGAAGAGCCATCCTTGGTGTTCCTCCTGATCTCCTCCTGCATCAAATCTAACCATAGTCATTACCAATCTGGCAGCTTCTCCCAACCATTGACAGATTCATGATAACTATGACAACTCTTTGGGAGTTCTAGAAGAGAATGACTCACCATATCATCCTCAGCAACCATGATTCCAACACTTCCAAGTTCATGATGACACTGAGTGAACTTGGTCAAGTATTTTGAAATCGTCTCGCCTTTCTCCATTTTCATTTTTTGAAGTTTGTCCTTCAGTTCCAATTTCCTTTGGTCACTGTTGTTTTGATACAAGTCCATTAATGCTTTCCACCTAGCATACAAAGTTTCCTTGCCATGGAGACTTGAGACAATGTGGCCTCAAACACCCTCAAGGATTATGTGCCGTGCCTTCGCCACACACTTCTTCCATTCGGCCAGATTCTGTGCATGCAATGCTACTGGCTTAGGAATGTCTTGATCAACAAATTCCTTCAAGCCATTATCCTCCAGCACAGCCTCCATCCTATCTGTCCAGGTTATAAAATTCGAGCTGCCTTCCAAGGCCTACTCGAGCCACAAACTGTAGAACACCATCTTCTAATCCTAAAGTATGTATTGCAAACTCGAATTTCACCTGTAACCCAAAACTCAAAACTTCAAAATCTCCTCTAGTATATTGAATTCAACTCTGATACCATGTATAATTTCTTATAGATTCACAATCTCATGCAATTTACTAAAGTCTAGGGCAAGAATCTACTTCTACTTTCAACCAGTGGAAGTCAATAGATCGATGAAAATAATATGAACAAGAAGAAGTTAAATCAATCGCACATAACACAAGATGCATATTGGGAAAACCACTACTAAAAAAAGCTGCTACTTGTATTGCATATATCAGAAATATGAGTGAAGATACAAATCATGTTGTCACTAGAACAATTCCGCACAAGTATGTTCAACTCTCTCGACTCACAAGAAAGCACAAGCCAAATCCTTAGCCTATTCAACAACTCTCCAAGACCCTAATCTCTTGTGTAATTCCTAGGATGAATAACCTGTATTTAAAGGCAATTCATGATTCCAAAACTATGCAATCCAAAAATAGGTCCTTCTCTCATTGCATGGATGATATTTAGAACTCATTAAATCATACAACTGATAGTGCATTGTCTCTGCACTCTAGTCTCAACTGGGTATTTCTCAGAATTGACATGCATGAGTTTCTGATGAGGGAGTCTTCAGTTTACTAGAGTGACACTTGTGGATGCACTAGTGCACCAACTTACTGTTAACTCTCTATTAGTTCCAAAAACATTAGAAAAGAGAGGCTCTTTTCAAAGGGGGTTTGTGTTTGGAATAAAAATAATGAAAGTACAAACGAGAAGGAACTGTCTATGGAGTTACTTCATACTTGTGGCATGTGCACTGCTACAGAACACAAACCCCCCTTTTTCTCTCCTCTTTCTCTATCCAATCTTAGCTACTTTTCTCTATTGTGGAACAAAATGCAAAAAATATAATGGAACCCATTTTCCTCTTAGTGGTTTGGTTATAACACAACTTGATATCCAACTATGACTCACACTTGACTCCATCAACTCTCAACTAGAGTTACAAATTTTATCCTTGTAGAGTCTTCTTCAAAATAACCACATGAATTTCCCCATATACATGAATAATATAACCTGACATGGCATCCACTCATACCATGGTGGTCAAAACCTTGTTGGAGGAATAGCTTTTGCATATGGACTCCTATTGATGCTATTCTTGCACCATTGGAAAGGTATTCAAATGTAGAACAATGTTATAGGGACCTAAATTTAATTAGGAATTTTTTTCCTCTAAAAAATAATTGAAAGCCTCAAAATGGTCCGAGAAAGTTTCAAACCCCAATTCTCCAATATTTGCATGGGGATTGAATTGTTTCATATAAAATTAGTGAAAAAATATAATCGCTTTTGTGAGTTATATATTATATTCATGGGATGTGTAAAGGCCTCTCCGTGAAGACAATTTAATTCATCTATATTCTTTTGCATCCCCTCTCTTCTCAAATCATGCATAGTCACCCAACCCATGGTCATGAAATGATGTGGTCTTATACATTCATCCGAATAACATGTGGTCATCCACATGTGAATAATGTTTTTATTCCACGTAAGCCTTGTCATGCATCACCCTCTGGTTTCAAGCTTTTTTAATATGGTAGATTTGGTTCTCTAATTATCTATCTTAGATAGTGCATTGTGTAGATTGAAGTCAATTAGCATCCATGAGGGTGGTGTCACCATGATGCATGTCATATTAATATTTTAGTGGTAAGATCACTCCCTCCATGGAAACCAAGGCCCTAAGAGGTGCCAAGCTAAATAATATTTTTTACACCCTTGTGGAATAACCAAAGTAGCTACCAAAGAAACATGGTCAACTCATGGATGAGTCACAAGAACATCATCATTTATTTATATCTCTTTTTAGATTACTTTTGGAGGAATACTTATAGTTCCAAGAACTTGAACATGGTTAGGGGTGGTGGCACTAGCGTTGCAAACCTTGACTCGAAAAAAGTTGTCACTACTCACAAGATAATTTACATTAGCATCATTATTGGGAGTGCAACAATTGATCTAAACATCTTGGCTTTAGATGATGTGGATTATGTGGCTACAATTTCAGGGTGCCACATAAAGGTCTTCTAGAAGCCTCCTTTTGACCTACACATGTCAACAATCTCAACCCACTTGTTAGGTATAAGCATATGCACTTTATTTTCTAATTTTTAACCACAAATTCACTTAAAAAGGCTAATAATTAATAAAGTTTGGAAAAACATAAATGTGACCTAATGATAATGAAAGTGAGATGAATGTAGTGACATGGTAGTGAAATGGAGGTGATATAATGGACATAATAGTGAAAGTGTAATGGAAATGAATGACAATTTCAAGACCCAACACATGGTGGTAGTGGTCCCTGAACTAGACTGAGAATGCATGAAGCCACTGGCCTAGTAACCCCTAAACCGACCTGTGGGTTGTGGTAAAGCCAGATTGTGTGCCTCGGAGGGCCTCAGAATCCTTGCCGGTGAATGGTGGGATATAAGGTAAAGCTAAGAGGTGGATTTTCTCTCCATTGGGCCTAGTGATTCTGGGATGGAATGCACGGTAAAGCCTAGAGAGTATGTCTCGGTGTAGGGCCTAGTGATCCCTGGAAAGCCTGAGAGACTAGGAGGCACTCAAATTCCTCACAGTGTAGGTGGAGAACTCTGGTGCCATCCACATTGATTGGTGTTTTTTATGTGTTCTATGAGTCCCACATTCATGCATGGAATATGGCAGAAGGATGATTGGCTGAAGAGGGATTTGGCTCAATCGACATATGGTAGGGTGGAACGTGTAGTCCAATCACTGGTTGGTTCATTGCATTGATTAATGAGAAATTCATTCCATTGATTTTCATGTGTAATGCACTAGTGTATATAAGGATTTTGATGGCTGATATGTTTATTGTAACTTTATTCCTGTTACATTGGTTATAGCAACTATGTTTGACTCTCAGCATGTTTTTACTTGTATTTGAATGGATATTGTATCTATGACCTAATAAGTGATAAGACAACAAATGACATGAGGAAACAATGGTTCATGGTGATTCTCAAATAAGTAAGAGATCCCTACACTTAACTATGTTATTTAAACCTGTAAGTTACATGTCGATGATATGTTTAATGAAATGCCTATCATGGTTAGTAGGGGTCTGGTTGAGGCCTTGATAAACTATTTACTTTTTCATCATTGTTTCCCTGTACCTTACTTAATTATGAGCTTTCATTTCGTTATGAGCAGTGGCCTGGGATCTAGGCCCAAAAAAGTTGCTCAAATCTAGGATTCACTCACACATAACTGGAAAATATTGTTCATAGTTGCTAGCATGCAAGCCTATGAGAGTGACTTTAGGTCTCTGGTCTCTCCCTTTCCCATAGCATGAGAACGATTGAGCCTTAAATTTTCCAGAACATTAGTGGGACCAAGGGACAGGTTGTCTGAGTGGCTCACTTATCTCCTAAGGGTTCTAATGATGGTATTGGATGACTCTATGTGATGTTTCGTCAATTCCATTTCCTTAAGGTTACCTAGGAGGTCAAATCTAATCACAGTAGCCTCTCGTCCCATGTTTACCCAGGTCTCTGGTCTTTCCTTTTCCCATAGCATGAGAGCGATTGAGCCTTAAATTGTCCAGAGCATCTGTGGGACCAAGAGACAGGTTGTCTAAGTGGCTCACTTATCTCCTAAGGGTTCTAATGATTGTATTGGATGACTCTATGTGATGTTTCATCGATTCCATTTCCTTAAGGTCACCTAGGAGGTCGAATCTGATCATAGTAGCCTCTCGTCTCATGTTTACCCCAGTTGGCATGGTTACTTCAGTGGATGTGGGAGGAGGGTGTTACATCTATGTAACAAGAACCATACACATAATTAATCAAATAACTCAACTGAGAAATAAACTATACATCACATAGGGTATACTACAAAGGAAATCATGGCTAGATTGGTGGGCCTTTCCTAACTAAGGCACATTGCCTGAGAGAAGCTTTAAATCAAATGTAAATAGCACACATGTGTATATCAAAGAAATACCAGTAGTAGAATCATATTACAGTCTTAAGATTACATCACTTGCAAATATGCTTGATGATATTACTTGATCCATTTTACAAATAAAACTAGATGATAATAGGATCAATAACCCCATTTACATGGACTATTATTCTTTATATTATTTGTAATATACATTTTGATGGCCACAGGGTCTGTCGACATAAATCTAAAAGAATAAAAAATAGGTGATCTGAATGGATCTCATTTCAATTTTGAGAATGAGGATGATTTCCCTAATCTAGATATGATAACCACATACAAAATTTTGCAGGTGAATTCCTTTCCCTCCTAATCCTCATCTAAGGATGACTAATGAGTTAAAATTCCTTATGTGCCTTCTTCAATAACCCTTGGTCCAATTGAATAGGAGAGTGAGCTTCTCAACGGTGTTAGAAAAAAAAACCCATGTTTTCATTTGTGTTCTAGTGGTGCACACATATGCTAACCATGGAATCAGGTTACATGAACATGTGTAGGTTACAAGACCTACCTTCATAAATCGTCATTAATGACAATATTATATATTAAACTTCTTCTAATGCATTAAAATAATGAAATTTTGATAAACAACACTATTCACCTAATGGTCCTTGTATTCATCATTTCATTTTCAATATTGCAAAAAAGGAAGGACACATTAAGAAAAAATAGAGTTGGTAGGGATGAAAAAGGGTTTGATTGATAGATAGAAGAGTGTTGATTCAGATCCCCAACATACATTATGATTATAATGTTAACCACAAAAAGTTTGCAGGTGAGCATAGAGGGCTATTAGTCCATGAGAGGGGAAGAAAAAGGGGTTAAGGATAATTAATATTTTTTTTTTTTCTTGACCTTATCCAGTAGGTTTTTCAAATTTTCCATGAGATTAATAAGGTCATTTAATCTTTGGAAAATAGTGGCCCAATGGAATTCCATGTGCTCTTTTTAAGAAGATATGTGGTCTTAGTTTCCTTGGAAGTACTTAAGATGCATTTTAGCCATCCAAATATCTACAATAATGAATTATTTTCTAGGATATCCTTTAAGTTGGGAACTTGTACATTATTTTTCTTACTCATACTACTCCATAATGATGCCATACATATGTAAAAACCATGAGTAAAATTAAAAAGGAATGTTGGAAGAAAGGCAGCAAATTGCTAGAAACTAGGAATCTATATAAGCTAGTAAAAGAGATTTCCTTGCTTGTATTGGAGCACAAAAGGGAAAATGGATTTCCTAATAAATTCAATGTAGACAATGGCTTAGGAACTCATTTCATGGTGTTGTTTAGGATTGAAAGGGGAGAGTGTAGCTAGTTAAAGAGGGATTGTTATTCCTAGAGGATTTATAGTGGTATTTTCCCCATTTGAGCACAATGGGTTAGTATATATGAGACAATTCAAACATAACTATTGGGAATTCACCCTTATGGTCTCATAGCCTCAAATTAGGGGTGACCTATGTAATAGAATTCCCATGGTTATGTGCAAAAGTTTCTTTTTTTGTAGTGAGTTGGTTGCAAATTCTAAAAAGGATGAGCATTTACTCTTGTTATTCATTCATCACCCATTATTCATTTATGCCATTCATATCTAATATGAATTCTCTAGTACACCCATACTTCAAATGTTGTTAGTCCCCTTGGTGTAAAGAAAATGGTGGCAATCCTACAATCATATGTATATTGGCCATGAATGTAGGATGGGGTTTCCAATGTTATTTGGGGTTGTGCACTATACAACACTATTGTAGCGGCTGCAAAACCCTCCAAAATTTTGGCCAACACTTGCATTTTGGAGCCGACTATCGATCATGTGATCAATTGTTCCTTAGTCACTTATTGGTAAGCTAATGATTTCAAGCTCCCTTCTTCGATATTAAGAGTTGTTCATGCTTTTATCATTATACAATATGTGTCATCTTTGGGCATGGGATTATCGCTTTTCATGTAAAGGGAAGTTTTTTTTTTGCTTCAAGGGGAAATCTTTGTGAAAATGGGTTGTTCTCATCATATGGATATGTTTCACACTCATTTCCAATGTTTCACGTACTATTGCAAAAGTGTCTCCTTTATCCTCACAAAGTCTATCGTAGGAGCCACACTTGTCGTGAGTTTCCACAAAGGTTGTTGCATTAAGTGAAGTATGTATAATATGTTATGGATGATCTATGCTATATCACTAGGAGTCCAAGTGTGTGGTCACAATCATGTTCTATTATTTCTCACACCAGTTTTGTTGATCCCACACTTAGCCAAATTCTGAAGTGTTACTAGCAACCTAGCCTCATCCAGCCTTCCTAAATTGCGCACTTCGCATCTGCAACCCTCAATACTTTTCCCTTGCCTACTGGAAATGCACAATGCATAGAAATTCCAACATCCCTTGGAATCCAAAACTGTGCAAAGGCTACCTCTAGTGACCTTCCCTCAACTGGAACTCACTGTCCCCAATAACTACACAAATTTTTCCTCCAATGACCTTCCCTCAGCCAAATCTCACTGCCTCAAAGAACTGCGCAGATCTGGCCTCCTGACCTATCCGTTGTGTAGTCTCCCTTACCTCTGAAAACTGCGCATATTTTTTCTCGAGGGCCTCATCCCACAACAACCATTGCCTTCTTAAACTATGCAATTTTGTCCCTCAGTGGACAGTACAAAATTTTTCTCACAATGGGAACTGTGTAGTCTTATCCCTTAGTCCAACACAGCCACTAAGCCTTCTCCCCCTTGACCTTATACCATTTATGGTTCAGTCAGTGGATTATCATGCAACATATTATATTACTAAGGGTTTATTAGACTTATGTCATCTTGTCATGAGTAGATTACAGATACAGGAGTTCTACCAAGCTATGGCAATATGATGAAGAAGGTAACGAAGAAGGAGGATATGCTAGATGACACTCAAGGATCAGAGGAGAAAATTTATATGTCATATAAGAACCAAGGAACCCGAGGTATGATAGAATATCAGGACCACATAAAAACTGCATCTGATGCATAACCCTTTGGAGGGTAGCTATGAAAAAAAGCACATCTTTCATAAAGTTGAAATACACCTTTTAGCGTAGTATTAACGACTTCCTATCATTTTCGTCTCGCTATGTGTTCAATGACATGTATGGTTACAAGCACTCAAATTCATTCCATGTGTTTTCTCTTAGCATTTTTCTCCCTTTTGCTTGTTGCATTGATTGTCGTCTTTTGGCATTTT